>JAQGAE010003185.1:0-15418 GCA_034696685.1 Julus scandinavius | reverse complement strand
TATGAGATCTCATAGCTATAATGAGGCCATTTTAATGAAATATTATAGCTGTAATGATGCCATTGTTATGAGAACTCATAGCTATAATGATGCCATTTTTATGAAATTTGTTGTGAGATCTTATAGCTATGATGAGAGCATTGTTATGAGATCTCATAGCTATAATGTTGTTATTATTGTGCGATCTCGTAGCTATGATGAGAGCATTGTTATGAGATCTCATAGCTATAATGAGGCCATTTTAATGAAATATTATAGCTATAATGATGCCATTGTTATGAGATCTCATTGCTATAATGATGCCATTGTTATGAGATCTCATAGTTATGATGCCATTGTTATGAGAACTCATAGCTATAATGATGCTATTATTGTGCGATCTCATAGCTATGATGAGGCCATTTTAATAAAATATTATAGCTAAAATGATGCCATTGTTATGAGAACTCATAGCTATAATGTCATTTTTATGAAATTTGTTGTGAGATCTTATAGCTATGATGAGAGCATTGTTATGAGATCTCATAGCTATAATGATGCCATTATTGTGAGATCTCATATCTATAATGTGGGCCATTCTTATGAGATCTCATAGCTATAATGAGGACATTTTTATGAGATCTCATATAAATGTACACATGTATTTATTACACTTGGATCGCAAGTTTCCTAAAATCTTGTTATGTATTAACAAACTTTCATCATAGAATCGCATAGAATTTTTTTTTCATTAATTGTGGGTTTTTATTCGGTCTTATTTGCCTTGTTTTTAGTCAATAATCTCATTAGTCTCATTGGGTTTTTTTCTATTACACTACATTACATGAGATTTTTCCCTCGGTTTGGACAATCGCACGAATCCAATGATTTTGTTTTTGCAAAAAAATTCACATAAAACACTAGCTTGGACCTACATATATAGCGTGCGAAAGCGAGCACTTTGCCATAACAACCATCAACTATTTTAAATTAAATCTGTATATAAGCCTCACATTGCGGAAGAGGAAAATTCGGCAATTATGGAGTCTAATGAGCGAGAAAATTGAGGAACAAAGCCATTGTTATAACGAAGCTCGGCTATTTTAAAACTCCGCACACTTGATCTTCTGATCTGATCCTCATTAACATCGTCTCGTCTTCATTCAGGTGTTCAGACCTTTTTAGAGCCTTTAATAACAACGAAAATGAGCTCGGATTCAAGATTTATTGTTTAACTCCCCGTTGCACGGATTTCTAAAGAGAAAATGCCACATCAATACATTACCCGGGTGGAAAAAACCAAATATTGGTCAAGTATATGGGTCAATATAAGGCTAATTCCAAATATGGCTAGACCAGATATTGGACATATATGGCCAGATAAGTCCTTTAATGGCCAGGTACGGACATACTGTCAGATATGGTCATAACCGTCCATATATGTCCATGTCTGACCATACATTCCTATGTCCCTGTATGGTAAAACTTGCCCTCATATGCCTAGATATGGCTTTTCAATTGTCAAATATGGTTCATACATAGCTATATATGGCCCATCAGGGGTCAAGAATTGTCCATACATGGCTATGTATGGCCCTTCAAATTACAAATATGGCTCATACATGGCTATGTACGGATTTCCAAATGCCAAGTATGGTCCATACATGGGTGACCCTTACATGGCTATGTATGGTTCTTCAAATGCCAGATATGGCCCAATTAAACATAGCTATCTATGGCCCAAACATGGCTATGTATGGTCCTTGAAATGCCAAGTATGGTCCATACATGGCTATGTATGGCCCTTCAAAGGTCAAATATGGTCCATACATGGCTATGTATATGGCCCTTCAAATTCTAAATATGGCTTATACATGGCTATGCCCTTCAAATGCCAAATATGGTCCATACATGGCTATGTATGGCCATTCAAGGGCCAAGTATGGTCCATACATGGCTATGCATGGCCATTCAAATTCCAAGTATGGTCCATAAATGGCTATGCATGGCCCTGCAAAGGCTAAGTATGGCCCATACATGGCTATGTATGGCCCTTCAAAGGCCAAATATGGTCCATACATGGCTATGTATGGCCCTTCAAAAGTCAAATATGGTACTTACATGGCTTTGCATGGCCTTCCAAAGGCCAAGTATGGTCCATACATGGCTATGCATGGCCAATCAAATTCCAAGTATGGCCCTTACATGGCTATGCATGGCCTTCCAAAGGCCAAGCATGGTCCATGCATGTCCATATATAACTTTTCCATCCGGGTACACTCTCTAGAATACATCTTTTCACAGTCCCGCGTTTGCCCGAAGTCGATCCCGAATAAAATGTACACTATCCTAACATCCCTTCGTGATTTCAAAGAAGATTATGGCATAAAAACGTGCCAACAAAGTGCAGGTATAAAAGTGTTGGCACTTCGCAAAACCTTTGACAAATATATTTAGGAAATCTGACTGAGTTGTACCACCTTCCAGAGTATATCGAACGAGTAAAAACGTATTTTTTGTCGTCAACAAAGCACAACAAACACGACAATCTAAAATTTGTACACTGGTAAACTGTTGTATTGTCGAAAGGGAAATACTTTTGAAAAGGCTTGGAAGTGCGCTGCAGCTTTTACCACTCACTCATCAGGAAATCCATTATATCAACCCTGAAATCTTCATTCAGTCCCTATAAATATAAACCGGATTGTGTCTCACTATTTGTAGTTATATGAACTGACAATCATCGCACAAAAATCCACATTTGAAATGTTATAAATGAAAACTTCGCACCTTTTACTATTTTTAGACATTGAAAAAGCAAACAATCTACATTGAATCGCAATATCAGTGAAGGGTTTGAGTGGGTGACCTTTATAAACACGTATGGCTTCAAAATCGATTCCCGTGTGATTTTTTTTGTAAGGGCTAAAGGATTGGACACTTAATGAACCATTATGAGATGTCCCTTTTAAGTGCCTTTCTTACTTATTGAATTTTTATCTCTCAAGTCGTTTAATTTAAAAAGAAGTTTCTAGTGCTTACTGCATTAGGGAAGGGACGATTATCTTAGAAACCTGTTATCAACTCTAAAAGCCATTTAAAAAAAAGAATGATATTATTCTTTTTAATATTCAACTTGGGCTTCACCTCATTGAAACTGTTGCATGAAGAGGTACAGTCGAACCTCTTGTTACGAACTTAATCCGTTCCTTAATTCTGTTTGTAAACCAAAAAGTTCGTAATCCGAATCAATTTTGCCCATCGCAATTAATGTAAATTCAAATAATGCGTTCTTTGACCTAAAATTTTTTTTAACATGTTATGGCTTATGTGTGGAAATTATGCAAACAGGAAATAAATATAAAAATAATATTAGAAGAAAGCAGTTTAATATATACTAAATCCATGATTTCCCACATTATAGTAAATAAAGACACCCACGTGGTGTCGTCATGCTGACGTTGCTGTGAATCAAATTCATTTGCAGATTCTGTTTAAGAAATTTACTTTAAAAGTTAAAAGTTAAAATAATTACCAATGAAGACAAAAACAGTTGATTTCATACAAACAGCCCATTGTCGTCCTTTTCCTAATTTGTCATTTTGTCCTAAGTGTTATGGGTCCCAAGTTATTATTTGGATTTCCATCAGCAAATGGTCGTAGTAAAAATCTAACAACATCAGTCGATAGAGCACACATGATTTCCTTTTAACCCCATTAACAGAATTTTCATAACTATAAGATTTTTGAAACAAAGTTGGGCGGCGAGGAATTTTGGTCCACCCTGTATATTATAGTTTGAAGTGGCCCATTTACTGCATTTCAAATATGGCTCATCGATGGCTAACTGAGGCACATCTGACCCATCATGGCTCATAAATGACCAATCATCGACGAAATATGACCCAGATATGGCTAGACATGGTGCATACATGTCTGTTTATAGCTTTTCCACCCGGATGTATATATACACTGTGTCCCAAAAAAAACCATTTCCTAAGAAAATAAATCAGAACCCGTTTGGTTTATCTTTTTTAAAAGTGAACGAAGTCCACAGAGAGTCCATCCTTTTTCTGTAAACTCTTTCAGTACTCTTTTTGCACCGTATTTTTTGTTTTCATGCAAAATTTTTATCGCAATACGATCTTCCTGAGTAAACGCCATATTTGAGCAGACGATTTATTATCTCGATGAGGGACATACCGGAAATAAAAATGAAGCTGACATGCAGCGCCACCTATGCGCGATAAATTTGAATGTCTATTAATTAAAGTATTTACATCTTAGATTAGAGTTGATGCATCTTAGATAATGGGTAACCGATTAGTGATCGTAAAGGAAATTTGCGCTGAATTTATAAAGCTTTTACTGATTGAGAAAATGTGCTTTTATCTTAGAAAGTTATTTATTCGCTTAGCGCATCCTTAACTTCAAAAATTCATTTCAATCGAATCATTTTTCACGAAGTTCTGATTTGTTTTATAAGGGAATGTTTTTTTTGGGGGGACTCAGTGTATATGCATGCATAATACTAACCTAATTTTCAGGCTGAGATTTCAGTTAAATATTTTATCTATTTTCATTTTTTCACATAAATTGATTACTAGTCTATTTATTTATTTATTGATTACTCACGTTTTGTATCTGCAACAAATGGTTAATTATTGCCATTGGGGCACGATTCTTAGTTATTTAAATAAATGTTTCAAATCATTTATCGATTTACGTATAACTGTATGAGCGCTAGAAGACTTAAAAAAGGCAAGGATTAAAATAGATTGCATCGGCTTATAATTATCTGTTAATTTGATGTTTTGCAAATGGCGTATGTTATTTGTTTCCGCAGTATTGTAGTCGATTTCGTTGTGGTGGATTTATAGATCCATTATGCGCTAACATCTCTAAGAAAAAAAATATCTTTTTTCCCATGAACATTATTAATCCTTTAATGCATTTCTATAGACAAACGTAAAGAAATAAGTTATAAACAGCGGGTCAACGTACAGACTTTGAGATTAGAGTTGATGCATCTTAGATAATGGGTAACCGATTAGTGATCGTAAAGGAAATTTGCGCTGAATTTATAAAGCTTTTACTGATTGAGAAAATGTGCTTTTATCTTAGAAAGTTATTTATTCGCTTAGCGCATCCTTTGCTGGATTAGGCAAAAGCACGTTTGATGAATATGGCACAGAAATAGCATTTGTCATTTTCAAACTCAAAATGAATGCTACGTTAAAGGCAATTGTTCATTTTTGTCAAATTTCAACGTCTCTCGCTTTAAAAATATATAGCCTCACTTCATTGCCATTGTCTTAATCGTATACTTTATCCTCTTAGAAGACATATTGACTTGTCACGAAAATTGAGGAAAGCCATTTGCACTAATGTACTTTTAATAAGCAGTACTGGGTGACAAAAAAGTGTAGCGAGTTGGAAAAGTTACAAATACAGGGTGTCCACTAAATTTGTGGGAAAGAATTCGAGGATTATATTTTCAAGGAACTTTCTCATAGCAACAATATGTTGCTAAAAAGTGAAAAATTGTTGAGAGAATTTTTTTTTTTAAAAAAAGACACGCAATTTTGTGTAAATTTATAACTTTGTGTTGAAACCAAAATTCATTGGAACCTCGGTTTACGGTTTACGATCGTCTCTGTTTACGAACAAATCGAATTACCAACAAAATTTTTGTTTCGCTTTACGACGCATGCTTCTGTTCACGAACACATTTCTCTAGACCACCAATCAAATGTCCGAGTTTCTGCAATTGTATTACTAGTTCCAGCAGAACATCTTTATTACTAATAAGTTTTACTAAATACAAGAAACATCAAAAATGTATTAGAATTTCCAAGGATTCAAATTTAAAGCGAATATTAGTTTTAAGGATATAGTCTACATTTCAAATATGGCAACATGTCGTTTCATGTTTTATCCACACCAATTTCAGATGCAATAAATGACAATCCATTGATGACGTCGATTTGAGACTTAAATCACATGATTAACAACAGAATAGAGTAAAATAATACAAATTTTCCTAATTTAAACAATGTTTGTTAAAGTAAATTTATTAAACAGAATGTGCGAATGAAATTGATTCGCGGCTACGTCACCATGACGACACCACGTGGGTGTCTTTATTTCCTATAATGTTAGAAATCACGAATGTATATATTAAGCTGCTTTCTTATAATATTAATCTTATATTTGTTTCCTTTCTGTATTATTTCCACACAAAGCCATAACATGTTAAAAATATTATAGGACAAAGAACGCATTATTTGGATTTACATTAATAGCAAAGGAAAAATTTATTCGGATCACGAACGGGGTCGAGGAACGGATTAAGTTCGTAAACCGAGGTTTCACTGTCCAGGGTGTCCAGTAAATTTCGTGATCCAAAATAAAAAAAACCAAAATGACAACTAAAAGATTGATGTATCTCAATAATCCTTCTCTTCCTGCGCTATGCTGACAGTAACATAATAGTTGAATTAAAACAACAAATTTAATTCAATTCAATGAATTAATTATGTGTTAATTATGAACTTATAAATTATTAATATATTTATGTGCTTTTAACGTGACTAAGTTTACATGGTTTCCGTTTATTGATATAAACGTTAATATTTATTGAAACCGAACTTTGACGATTCACCCTTAAGACATTAATTATTCTGGATGAACATCCGGTATATGAAACATGTTGTTAAACACTATATATAAATCTATATTAATTTCCATGGGTTAATCATTAAATTCGAAACAAATGTGGGGTTGTGAGGCAAACAAACAAAAATCGTATTAAAGTACAGTGATATGATGAATACTTTCTATTTAAGGCCATTGTTTTATTAACAAGATGATAAATATAGAATGGTCCTAAATTTCTAAAAGATGCATTTCTAATTAAATTTCACTAATTTGAAATTAAGGTTATCAGATTAAATGAGGATATTCTTTATAAGACGTGAATCTAACGTTTGGTTTCGCTTATTTCGATTGAATTAAAGTAGATAGACTATTTATGTATTATATGTATTCTCTTATGTTCAATAATTCATCACCATTAAAATGGCAGCCTTTATAATTTAATAATCAGTTGAGATTTATTTCACCGATAAAATAACTTGGTTAGCCCAAAATCATGCAGGCAATCACTGCTAACTCATAAGTAGAGCAGTATTGCCTTTCGATGGGGATTGGAATTATGAACTTTCATTATGTTTAATAAACATACTTTTGAAATTTAAAGCAAGGATCCTTAGAATTCCAAATATTAATCTTTATAAAAATTTACAACATTATTAAATAATAAATGTTTATACGAAACTGTAATGACGTATGTATTTTATTTACATATCCAGAATGCCATTAGAAGTTTTTGAGTATAGAAACATTGTTTGTAGAAAAAATTTAGATTACAAATATTATCACTAGGGGAGAGTGGGTAGGAATGGGCCATTTTTTACCTTTTTAATTTAAAAATTATTCACAAACCATAAAACGTAACAAATTTTATTCACAAAATTATTTTATACTATTGGGAATAGTGTGCACAGTGTTTAAAATCTTTTCTTATTACTAAAATAAGAAAAATAATTAAAATAAAACTACTCTCCATAGTGACCCATTCCTATACGCAGGAGGATTGGGACACTGTTTTTAAAACGAGGATACAAAGGATTATGACACGCTAAATTAATTTTTTTGATTTATTTACAATAATAGGAGGAACACACTTTACCTTTTAGCAGGATTTTTTTATGAAAACCTACAAATTATTAAAAATTAACTAATATCGATGCAAAATGTGTAGCTTTCCCGCAATTTTGATCTTCCTCCACACATAAAAGGCTGGGGAAGCTTCAGAATGACACCAACTTTTGTAACCATGTTTATGACTCGTGTATCAGGAAATTTAAAACTCACGGTATTCTCCTTTCTTCGCAAAAAATACATTTCAGCTTCTTCGAGTTCATACCCACATTATTTTACTTGGCAAATCTCGCCGACACAAAATCACCAGCTCTAAAATCAAACAAAAAAAAAGAACTTTTTGCACGTGCTAAGAACTGTTTGCACGTGATAAGAACTGTTTGCACGTGCTAAGAACTGTTTGCACGTGCTAAGAACTCTTGCTCGTGCTAAAGTTCTAAAAGCAAAAATGCAATAAATTCCAGCAATAGGGAATGTCCCATTCCTCCTGCACTGTTGTGTCCCAATCCTCCTGCCACTAGGCATTTAACTTAAACACATCATAGGATTAAATGACCTGGCAGATTGGTGTGAAACATCTAATAGCATGATAACCATCCTAACTGCTATTAATGTACTTAATTTGAAAACGTTTCATCTATAAACAATACTTTTAGAAGAGCTTAATATTTGAAGTAAAAACGTACTTTTTGGTAGTGAAATCGCACTTTTCCTTCCCATATTCTTGTTTTTCACCAGAAAACCACCATTTTACACAAACAAATGCGGGAACACGATTGCCATGTAGACACACGAGTGTCAAACTTTTTACACTTTTAAATTTTAAATTATTGACGATGTCCCATGTTTCCTGCGTCCCATTCCTACCCTTTTCCCCCTATACTACTCATTTTTTAGCCTAATGTTTTAGACATTAGTTAGAGGCACTAACTAGTGTTTGACAAATCACGGTATCTAATGTCAATTTAAGAGCTTGTTATCGACAATTTCTGTCTCCTCGTTGACGTCCTTTCATAGTAAATCCGTTTAGTAATTTAAAATTCTTTTGGAAATGCTTTTCCCATTATTATTTGATGCACTGGTCTGAGGTCAACTATATCAGCTCTAATTTTCCATCCATGGATTTTCTTTTCTCCATCGTCCTTACAGGAAGTTGCTTCAATCGAGTGTCACTCCCTTTATTATGCTGTAGGTGTCGTGGCCGACCCATTTCTATTAGACACGCTTTATTTCGTTTTTATAATATACTACTTTAGCATTACATTCAGAAGCAACTATCTTATTGAAATTTCTGTTTCCAGAGATCATTAATATTAGATAGACTGCAACTCCGATATAAAATCTTTACGGACGTTTTGGGTTTATGAAACTCGAACGCACTTAAATGAATGAAGAAAAAATCCTCTGGGTTTTACTTTGAATTAAATTTCTTAGATGCTTTTTGGATGGTAATATTCGTGTACTCATCAAGAGCGCATAATACGCTATACTGAATATCTCTACGTTCGTCTCTAGTGGGAAAGTAGAGAGATTTTTTCCACATTTTATTTTCTCTCTGTGCAGCGTACTTGTATATGGAATTGCGAATAACCTGAGGGAAAAAATTTCATAGTTTAATTTAATTTCTTTGCAAGATTTTCATCGTGAAATTGAGTGAAAATACGACTTGTTTCATAGGGCTTGACAAGATTTTGCACTTATAATTGTGATTGCAGTAAGAGATGTATAACTTGTGTTTCATGTAAAATAAATGTGTTTTGATTTTCGTAGAACAACTTACTACGTATATTGCTTAGTCATCAAAATATCGATTTCTAACTTTGTAACGAGCTCACCCTGGTGGACAAATTATATATGACAATAAATGCCAAATTATATGAACTTAATTCTTAAGTCACACAGGTCAATGAATGTGATTTTTTAGTTAACGTCATAATAAAGTTTAATAAACATTCCTCTATTAATTATCAAAAGTACATACAATAGCTTAACTTCATTAAGTACCTAATTACTAAACAGAGAGATTTAGTACTAAGAAGCGTACGTTTCACTTACCGTTAATGTTGACCTCATGTGCGCATGCTCTGTTGAACGGTCAAATTTCTGCGTTAAATAAACGTTTAGCATGCAATTTGACGGTAGGGCTCAATCCCATGTAAAAGTTTTCATCTGTCATGCGCAGACTGTGAAAATCACGTTAAATTTGTTCAACCGTTTAAAACGTTCTATTTAAATTCTTAACATTTTTCAGGTATATGTGCAATTTAAAAAAAATACGGTTATGTTGCCTCGTTACCCAGAATCCTTTGCGCGTTACTATGCCCATGCGCGTTTGGAAATAATGACGTCAACGGTAACAGTAATTTTTTGTGCTATGTCTCTCTAATGACATCTGTTTCACTTTAGAAATACATAATGTTCTGTTATGTTCACAGATTCTAGTTTTTTTTTGCCCTTTTTGACAAATTTACACATATTTACATGAATCGAAATTTGGACATTTGCATGCTTGCATACTACTTAGTTGCAATGACAAGGATCAAATGAAGATTGCATACCAGGATTAAATGTTTTGTATGATTGGAATCCTTCTTAAAAATGTTTGACCAGTTTTTTTTCTTCTAATTTTGGGTCTCACTTTATTTTGCTCAGACTTGTGCGAAGAGACTGTTGGATGACGTTGTGTTCACTTTGGTATTGTATTATTTGACTTTGATACATCGTTGACTATGTCGTCTAGCATATATTCTAATTATGATTATTGTTGTTTTCCATTTGGGATATTTCTGGGATGTATACATTATGTAAATTGCCAATGAGAACTTGTAATGTACGAATGTAGTCTACACAATGTAGATTGAAGGTGCAGTAAGAATAAATTGTCAATTGTTGAATACAATAACCTACTGTCACATTTGTAACAGAACACAAAGCGATTATTTATTGATGCTATGAGTCTCAGCTCATCACGTCTTAGTTATATTAATATTAATGTTTATGTGAAATTAAAGCATGAAATTCAAATTCAAAGAAATGTTTGGCCGCTGGCTGTTGGGCGATGGTTAGAATGCTGTCAATGCGAAAAGTTAACCATAAGGTTGGGAGATTATTATTAATGTTAGATAGAAGAAATGGTATTAATTTCACTGCTTTAATGGGGGAAGTAAGGGTAAACGCACTTTAGTTGCGAGGATGAGAGGGTTATCGCATGTGTGAAGGAGATGGTGCCAGTCGTGTGATTTGGATGTGCGTAGGGGGCAGGGATGTTGTGGTGAAATTTGGATGTAGCCATTTTTGGTACAGGTACTATTTAAGTTAAGGCAGAGATGGAGCAGACTTTTTTAAAGAAAAGGGGAATGTTTAGATTCGGGTATGGATGGAGGCAATGGGGGTAGATTTAAGAAATTTGTAGGCCAGGCAGATACGCTTATCCTATCCACTATTGAGGTGTGGAAATGGCTTTACACTACTTCAATGGTTTTCTTTTTTAGGGATTTGATAGTTGCAGTTGAATATTGGGATAGTATTGGGACTGTGTGGGGATTGTGTTGTGGGATTTGTAGCTGGGTTATAAAGTGCTTTAAAAGGTTATATGTATAGAGGGAAGGACAAGCAATGACAAAAATAAATGGTGAGAGATAGGACATTCTGCTAGTGGGGTTTTTGCAGCCGCCTCCCAAAGGCTGTTCGTAACAGAACATTCATGTAAAAAGATTGTCAATTGTAACATGTAAACCGTTGTTGTTACATGATACGGAGCCTCAAAGAATTGCAACAACACGAGCTAACCACATGTTAAGAATAAGACAACACAAGTTGATGTACACGACACAAAAGTATTGATTGAAGCATCCCAAGTGATAATTCCCATGTATAGGATCCTGTATACATAGGAATTATGGAACTTCCTATTATTATGGATCCCATTGGTATGGGTTCCATTAATTACATAATTACCATCTATTATTGCCTATAATTACTGAACACCCTTATTATGGTTTCTAAATTACACCAAGATACATCTTGCGTAAATAATACAAATAAAGAAATGAGAATGTCACTCAGCAGGGATCGAACCTATGTACCATGAGCTTCCAGTCCAACACATTTACAACTTAACTACCGAGGATTCTTGACGGAAACACAATCAAAGAGGTATATATGCGCGTTTGTGTGTGACTTAATGGAAATTACTAAAAATTTTGTTAAGTAATTTCTTATACAATATTATTCTGGTATAGAACAACAAACACAGTCTTAATTGTTCAACATATTATTTTTATAATGAGATCTCATAACATTTTAATTAAATCTAATAATTCAATTTATTACCCTACAGTCAGCACAAGAGTGCCATGTGGCAGGGGTGTAAATTACCCAAAGTACAAAGATTACAAACATAAGGAGTGTAAGGTTCTGTACAGGATACAAACAGGATCAATAAATAACTAAATAACAACAAAAACAAAAACATAGACGTGTAGAGGGATCAAATTCCATTGGAGGTAATATCCAGGAGCTTCTTCAGGAGGATGCCCCCACATCCATATCGACTTAGACACGATTGTATAATTGCATTTTTAATAATCTGGACTTTCGTCAGGAAGGCTATTCCATTGCTTAATCGCATTAAGGGACTTTTCTCATTCAGTCCCATACAATGAAATTCCATTAATAATGGGTTCTCATTGACTTCCATGTAATGACATCCCATTAATAATGGGTTCTCATAAGATGCTACTTATCCCATGGTGTCCCACAATAAAAAATCCCTTAAACAATGGGTTTTTCCATTAGGTCCCTTTGCTTGTTCTATTGTTCTCATTAGGTTTCATTACTAAGTCCCATTAATCCCATTAGTCTCAAACGATTTTGCTATGGGACTGTATGGGAATTTTCACTTGGGATTTTCAATTGATTTATCCCATATATGTCCCATAGAGAAAGGTTCCATAATTAATGGGTCTCATGAAATCCCATAAGCTGTCCTACTAGCTCTGCAACAAGTCAAATCAATCCCACTAGTCCCATTGAAGTTTTCTATGGGACTGCATGGAAATTTTCACTTGGGATAGTAGAAACTTTGTCTATGATATCATCTATCCATCTTTGTGAACCACAATTGAAAAGGCAAGGCTTGTAAACTTAATTTAGCACTAATTACTTGCGGCAAATTGAAAATTATCCAAATAAGCTAGTAGATTCTGAAAAGCCACTTTTCGTATATTGCATGAGCATGTAGTAAATGAATACGGAAGTTAAGTTATTGTTGAAGGACTTTTGATGTAAAAAATCATCCAGCTTCCATGCAGAGGGGCTGGCCAAATTAAATTTAATCCCATTATTGGCATGTGTATCACTGAATATCGATCAGCATGGCGTTGATAGAAACGCCCAGCTTGAAAACTACCTGATTTGGTGATTGTCATGGGAGCACTTTATGATTACTATCAGGTTTTGGAAAAGGTAATGTTATAGGCCTATTTGTTTACGTGAGCTGTTTGTGTCTCTGTAACGATTCTCGCGAGATTAGACGTTGCACTCTTAACAGCTACCATTGCTTTTGATGGCTTTCACAACGTTTAAAACATTACCAAGGATCGATTGAAACGATTGCTACCACACAAGTAGTGCATACAACAATGCAAATCCCATGAAATGAACTTTTTAAGACCAGGTTAGCGTGTACACACGCCTACATGCCACATTACACAAGCTTGGATTAGTGGGGGGGAAAAATTTAGTCTCGGAAAATGGGGCAGTTTTTTTGATAAGTTTTTGCTTACCCACATCACCATCACCACAACGGACAAATTTGGGAACGAGGAAAAAAAAATGTTAAAAAGTTTTTTTTTTTTACAAAGAGTGAGGCAAAGAAAGCTATAAATGTAACATGCAAATAATAGAAGGCCAAATTATGCTATAAAAACATTTCATCAGTTTAAAGTACCTTAACGAAGAGCATTATATCGTATGCCGAATCACTATTCGGGCGTTATTTTCTGTCTGGTTGCACGCTAGACCACTATTTTTCTGCTTTCCGAAATTGCAAAGAAATATTTAAATTTACGCTCCAAGAAATTTGAAGAAAGTTGGCTGAGAAAGTGATGGTGAAACACTTGAAAATCTACATAGACGTGTCATTTATGCATTAAATGAACGAAATTTCCGCTAAATAAATGTCGCCAATTTTTCTAAACTCAGTAAATTGTTGTGTTTTTTTCGCACCAGATTGAATGTGAAACACTAATTTTTGCGAAAACTTTACCAAAAAATACAAAACTGGTATCTAAAATAGATGTATTGCCGTTGTTCCATGGATCAACAAATCCTTTTTTTACCTATTTATGTTAATTTTCAAGAGACTTTGTAAGCTCGGTGTCATTATGTCAATATACAAATTAATTAAAAAAAATTACCAGCTATTTCATAAGAATCGATTGATCATATACGAGGGGCGGTCAAAATGTGTTGCATATTCGTTTATTATTCGAAAACCAGATAACTTACAAAAAAACTGAAATAGCCATTTTAATAAAGCAGGAAATTTGCTGTTTTTCAATGTAGGACCCGAGTTTGTTGACACATTTATCCCAACTTTTGATGAGGTTGTTTATACCCCTCTCTTAAAATGCGTTATGTTGGTTATGTAAATATTTCCGAACCGCAAGTTTCACATAATCTTCTGTTTGGAATTTTTGACCACTCGAGTGTTCCTTTAGTGGACATGTCGCTCGGTGAAAGGTCGGGGCTGTATGGAGGATGTTTCAATGTTTTTCACCCAAACATGTTGATCTTGTGGGCTGTTTCATGGGCAGAATGGGGACTTCTCTTTTTGTCAGTTACAGTTTCGCGTCTTTTCTTAAAGTTTAAACACCACCTCTGTACCATACTTTGTGAAACACATTTTTCACCACAAACTCCTAACATTTCACTATAAATTTCACTCGGTTTCATGCCTTTCAAAAGTGAAAAACGAATAACACTTCGTTGTTCCTCTCGCGTGAACGCTTTCAGGTGAGGCGTAATTTTGTTTTTGATAGTTTTTTCGAAATTCTTCATGGATTGTGGCACCATGTAGTGACCTAATATCAAAATTTGCTGCTCTTTAAAATGGCTATTTCAGTTTTTTTGTTCGACATCTGGTTTTCGAATAATAAACGAATATGCAAGACATTTTGACCGCCCCTCGTAGTATGGACAACTCGTACGGTATTCATTTTATCATAACAAAGAAAGGTGTTTTTTGTTTCCTTAATGTAACTTTTTTGTGCATTTTTTTGTTTATACTGTCGTTGGCAACCTACATATGTAACAATATAAAATAGTTACGAGGACGTGTCGTGTGCAAAAACATGAACATATAGAATGATTGGTTTAACCAAAAATACGGTTATGTTCTGTTTAAAGGTTCCATCAAAGCTAAATGCCGTTATTAGTCTTGTGATATTTGGGAAATGAAAATAAACAATATTTTTCTGTTTTTCCGATGGTGTACAACCAGTGTTGAAAAGTGGCACTCATTTACAAAATAATGACATTTTAGTTAGTTCCACCCATACAAAATGATGTGCAGAAAATGACCAGAAAAATCCCAGTGCGTTTCTTGCAGAAACTATTAAGGGGCTCCTCCACTGCATTGAACATTGAACATAAAACATGCAAACATAAAACATGCAAACATTCAAGACAAACCTGAAACATAGTATTCTTG
>JAQGAE010003184.1:0-15427 GCA_034696685.1 Julus scandinavius | reverse complement strand
GAACTAAATCATGAGAATCGCCAGGTAGGCTATTCCATCGTCTAATCGCATGCAAAAAAAGGACCAATAGTAAGCATAAGTATTGGTTGTTATCTCATTGTTTGCAGTTTTAACAAATTGTTTAAATTGTGGACAACCTATATTTTGTTCACATTTCGACGCATCGAGTTTGGTCTTGAAAAGCCTGATATTAGCAAAAATGATATACAAATGTATAGAATGTGTAATGAATGCATCTTCCTAATTCAATCATTCAATCATTGCTAATTTGCCATCTGTTTTCTTATTTTAGAATTTATAGTACAACAAGGGCAGACTCCAGATACCTCACTGAAAGAGATCATACAAGCTTTAAAGGAAGTTGCAGAAAACTCTCCACAAGAATCTGTTTTTGAATCCTCTCCGGATGACCAAGAGATAACTTCCAGAGTACGAAAAGCGGGTACAGGCAGACCCAAGTTTGATCCAGGGTACAAATGGATTGGTTTGGGGAAGAGACCATCTGTCCCAATTGGACCTCACATCGTCAGTGATTTGCGAAACTTCTTTGAATCAGCGAGAGATCAATTAGCCAATGAATACCTAGAAAACAAAGGCAAAAATACATTAGTTCTAGAAGAAGTTAGAAATGGTGATGCAAGACAAGACAGAAAGGGTGATGATGAAAGTTTAAAATTTGTTCACAGATCCAAGGAAAGTGGTTCGAGAAAAAATAGTTATAACCCATCTTTGTTGTGGACTGGTTTGGGACGCTGACTTTAGAATATTAGTTCTCAATGATTGAACTTTAAAAAAAAAACGATTTAAATTATTTTAATAAGCTTATTTACTTCTATATTATTATTTAACTCATTCTTTCATGATAATTATTTTATATGCCAAAGATGTTATCATAGAATTTAATGTGTTTGGATTGTTTATAATCTTCATTTGATCAGAATTAATTGGAGCATATCTTGTTTGAGGATACTACTGAAATATTTGGTATAAATATTCAATAAATCAAATTTGCACTTGTTGGAATTTACCAATTCCGTGTGATTTATAGTAAAAATATTATAAAATGAAATGTGTAGTGTATAAGGCGTCGATGAAAAAAAGACCTATAGGACCTCCTTGGAAAATCTTTCCAAGTATGATTATTGCCCTTTAACTAATCTAGTCAGCTTTCCAAATTCAAGTAAACATAAAATGTGAGTATGTCACCAAGATATGAAAAGAAATTTCAATAAATTCTTGAGTTATAAATAAGAAAAGAATCACATCATAATTGTACTTGAAATAATGCAAAACTAAGCTGGGATTTACAACAAATGTTTTGTATACCTCTATAAAATATATCAAGAAGGTTTATGACAGAATGTGCATCATTTCAATGACCAAATGTTAATAAAAATCGGTTGTTTATTGGCCCATGATTATTGTCAAACTTATTCAAGGTGGAGTATTAGAGATAATAACAGATGGTTAGTACTTTTTTCTTATTTTTTTCTGAAAATCAATATATGTATTTTTTTATAATCTCAGGTATTATGCAAGCAAGTATTTGTTGGAAATACAGGTATACAGTAATTAACTTATGACTCAATTCTCTTTGATGATTAAATGTCTAACGAATACAATAATATTGGAAATCAAGTTGGAATGTAACTTAATATTATGACCAACTGACAGTACACAAGTCAATCAATAAAACATCTTTTTACAATCTTGTTTGTGAAACTAAAATAATTTTTTGATAAAAAAATATTTGTGTAAACAATAAAACAATATTTCATGGTTTTGACAAAAGAAGTTAAATTACGTATTATTTATATGCATAATAATTAACAAATTCATAGCTAAAATAACTGAATTATAGTGTCGTCAGAACTCGATTTTCATTTCTTTGTTTTGCAAAATAATAGATACCTTTAACAAGATGGCTTGTACGTGGCCATTCAAAAACAACTACCTCGAATTCGTTCAAAAATTGACATACCCCTTACCCCCTTTCCTTATGGCGCCCATTTTAGCCCAGACCCCTCCCCTACCCCCTCATAAACGTCCTTAAATTTTTTGAAAAGTAGGGTGTCCAGAAAATGTGTTGGAACATACAAAGGTCCATTCTATAAATTTCCAAGCACCTGTCTCACTGTCAATTATACGAAATTTTTTCATATTCCCGACTTTCTTCGAGGTTTCAATTCAAGTACATTTGGGGCTGGGCCCTTTGGGTACATTACTTTTGGTGTCCATTTCACCAAAACCTCAAAATACCATCATTAGTGGACGATCATAATGGCTTTCCCACATCGCATATGACGTCCACATGCTAGCAGACTCCCCCCACCCTGTTGAGGACGTCTTTTTTGAATGGCCCCTAGCTTTATAGTCAATGAAATGAAATTCTTTGTCTATAGCATTCAAACAACAGCTAAAGGCTATTAAACCACCTGCGTGAACTGAAGATACCTAATATTTTTTATACATGATCAGCCTTGAAGCGGTTCAGAGCGACAAGCGAATAAATACGTCATTTGAACAAAAAATGTTCTTTTAGGAGGGGATGAAAAGTGAAGAAGGTCAACACGGACTGACCAGAATGTCTTCGTGAAGTGAAGTACGATTTTATTGCTTTTTTTTTTTTGAGAACTTTTTATAACATGAAATGTGGATACTTTGGGGATGTATTTGGTGTTTTTTTTAGAATCTTGATTGTGTTCTATAATTACGTCCCGAAATTGACCAGCAAATAGAATCAAGCCTCCTCTTTCCGAATGTAACATCATGTGGGGTAATTTTTGGCCAGGGCGTTTTTTGGGGCTTAATCCTTAGTGGAAAGATTATATAGGGCCATATATATAGGGACATATTTTATATTTTTACATATACGTATATATGTGAAAACATTTCTGGAAATATATCGCGTTTGATACCCATGTATGAAGTTAATATACTCGCAACATGAATATTACCATAATAAAATGTTACCCACATGATGGGATGACTTCGGGACAGAAATGTATGGGAATATCTCTGTACATGTTAATCAGAGAGCAAAATGCTGTTATATTCGGAAAGAGGATGGATAATTCTATTTGACCGGATTGGTTTCGGGTCGTAATTATGGAATACTTTTTCAGAATTCCTAAAAAAAATGTTTGTCATCCCCCTAGGGTCATTCAAGATGGACGGCCCCTTAAATTCCTTCAAAAATTGACCTCCCCTACTCCCGGTTCCCGTGGAGTCCATTTTAGCCAGACCCCACCTTCTCTTGCTTTCCCCCCTCCTTTCCCCCCCCATGGACGTAAAACTAGGGTGTCCAGGTGTCCATTTCAGCCCATAACCCTACTCCCTGTCCACAGTATCAATTTTAGCCCAAATCCCCTCCCCATAAACGTCCTGATTTTTTTTGTTGAAAAGTAGAGCGACCACTTATTTTTTGGAACACACAAAGGCTCATCCTATGAATTTCCAAGCACCCACCTCGCTATCTATCCCAAGACATTTTTCGATATTTTTTATAATTTACCGAAAGTTCTTGACCTTGAAGGGAAATTCCAGCATAAAATTGGTATTTAACACAAATTTAGGCATAATTCCTGACTTTCCAGAGGTTTTAAAATTCAAGTACGTTTAAAACTAGGAACACATTTCTTCTGGTGTCCAATTCCCCTTTCTCTGACTATTAAAACTTAATTAAACAAAAAATCAAAAAAATGAAAAATACCATCATTAGTGGACGTCCATAATGGCTACCCCCTCTCTCCCCCTGTCCCCTTAGTGTCCACATGCCAGCAGACCCCCTACCCCCTCTTGAGGACGTTTTTTTTTAAAAGTCTCCCTAATTCCTTCTCTTTAAAAAGCGTATATGTTTCTGTGACGATGCAAATATTAAAAACCTAGCTGATTGATGATAAATGTACAGAAATCTTAGCCACATTTTTGAATTTCCCGCCCAATTTTATTATCACATGACATGTTTACCAGCTTTGACGTTTACTGCCCTCTAGGTTTCAGTCATGTGAGATGACGTAGGGCAAATAACATTAGTCAGGTGCGCGTGATTGTATGCATTCCAATCGAGATAATATACTTTTCAAACGTGAAAGCTTTATGTAACCATTATTCGATTGATGCTGGAGCTACAACTACTTGAAAGTAAGTTTTCTATATTTTTAGATGAATTATTTTTTACGGAGTGCTATACGTAATACTGTATAATTTGTTGAAGGGTTTCTAAAATTGGTGCTGTTCGCATATACATACGTAGGTTTACGTAATACTTTGCTTTGATTAACAAGACTTTTCAATAACCATTTACTGTCTCAAGAATGTTGTGAACGTTGCAGAGTATAGTGTCACTTACTCGTAAATATAAATAAGCATACGTACATAAACATATATATGTTTATGTACGTATGCTAGCTTGGCCTATTATTTCAGTTTATATAGCCTGACACATCATACCCGGTATATCATGCTCTGTGTTATAAATGTAGGGCACTTATTCATCAAGATGTATTCTTATATATGTCCAGGGCTGATACGTTGGCAAACTTTTTTTGAAGATCTTGCTGTCATCAAATGGTTTCATGGGCCTCTGGGCCGGTTTGGGAATATTTTATTATGAAGACTAACTAAAGTCCAATGTAGGATTAAGTCATACAAAGTGGCCTTTACGAACTGAATTGTTATAAATATAGTGATGTACGTGCAATAACACAAGTCCATGAAAAAATGAAATATTTATGTCGCCATAATTGGTCGTAGTTTGTCTTGTCCTCATGTAGACTAGCTGTTTAAATACTTCCCATAGCTGTAGGTCTAGAAATCTTGGATGAGGTTTGTCCCTACACTTATTTGGATGTTGTCCGCAGTCCCGTAACGATGACCCTTTAACTTAAATTTTAACTTAGGGAAAGGGTAGAATTCGCATGGAGTTAGGTGTGTATACTGTAAGGAAGTTGTGGAATTGTGGGGATAATTTCTTTCATCAAAATCTCAAATTAATTGAAACTGTGAGTAGGGGTATTGTCATGGTGCAGAACCCAATCATCTGCATGTGCAAAATGTCTGTTAAAATTCTATAAATGGCATTTTTACCCAAGCCCATTTGTTTTGCAATCATCCTGACATTCATTCGAGTTGCACAGTTTGCACAGCTTCCACATTTCAATTGTTTGTTGTCGAGGGTGGCCTTCCAGAACGAGGTATAGTCTTCAGCATTTTCTCGGCCCACTTTGAAAGCTTTGTGCCACCTAAAAACCATATTTTTCGATAGAGTGGAATCTTCATAAGCTTAATTCGGTTAAACTTGCAAATGTTTCGGTGGCAGATTTCTTGAGTTTCACAGAAAATTTGATTGCATACCATTGTTTTTCTACATCGCAAACGTAACGATATATGCAAACGTGACATTACTCAAACAGCGGTAGAGTGGCACTGCCATTTATACCAATAGAGTTCAAACAAGTCTGGAGATTTAATTAGCCAAAATCTCTACCGACACATCAATATGCACCAGTCATATCCCAGTCACTCATGGGCAAGTCGGTACACTTTTAGGATAAACCTCCTAATTGTGCAGGAGAACCTATTCAGTCCATGCCTATTCCATACCTATTCAGTGGTGTCATGGACTCATGGCCTATACGACTTATAACTGATAGGTTGAGTTAGGTAAATGTATTTTTGTAGGGCTTAAACCTGGAGCTCACACTACCTAACAATGGTACATATATACATATGTATATGTGATCCAAAACTAATTCACAGCTAGAATGCCAGGACAGTTAACGTCAATATAAGTTCCATTTTGAATAATGACAGCCTCTATACAGTTCTGTAGAGATAATAGTGCTCCTAAACTGGGATAAAATATGTTTGTGGAGTTTTTACTTGTAGTCGTTTAAAGTTCTTTTTAAATGCCCAATGTTACTAATAAAGTAAATAAACTTGTTGATATGTTTATTATATGTATTAATGATAAGTACATACTTTATTGCTATTTGTAAAGCCACGTGTGTGGTAGATAAGTGCTTTTACTCCTTTCGAACTTAAGGTCCAAAATTGGACTAATAAGCAATGGTGTTTCACCCTGCAATTATCAGGAATCTGTTTCGTTTCTTGTTTGATGACATGGTTGCTCGCTAAGTGGCACTGGCTGTTCAAGCCCTTTCAACCAAAGGGCATTTTTGACCTATCAGAGCCATACAGTCGTTCATTTTGGGTTAGAGATACCCTTTGCTCTCTGGGTATTTTGCACCCAATTAAGCTTTATGTCGATATGTGATATAAACTTTAGAATTTACTTATATATAGAAGTTTCTAATGTAAACGCAGTGCCCTTTTGCTTCCTTGAAATTCATTATAAGTTATACAAAAGTATATATAATGGCAAGTTGGTTTTCTACAATCCTGGATGCTGCAAATAGATTAAGCAGTACTGTAAGTTACAATTATTATAGCTTTGTCTGATGTCTCTGGAGAGCCATCTTGGAAAACAAAGAATAGTCACCATTCTTCGAAGTGTTCATCTACACTTTTGTGATGTTCTGCAGAACTTTAATAATGATGCTTACTAATAACCACAACTGAATTTGGTGATTTTGATGCTGCTCTTGTGTCAAAAATCAACAGGTTACCTGCCCACTTTGTTTACTGCAAAAGTGATCTGGTCTAACAGATTGCACCCATGTTAATATCCCATTAATTGGTCTACACATTTTTATTCGATGAAAGATCAATGTTAAATCTGTATTGGAGATTTACAGTAATGGCAGATAGTTCATTGTGTCAAAATAAAATTGAAATGTTGCCATATCATTTGCTTAATTTTTAATCTGTATATTAACATAATTATCAACTTTTTCATTGTTATGCAGCTATTCACTGTTTTCATGGTTATATCCTACGTGTTGTTCCACTCATTCTCACCTAGTCTTGTGATGATGAATCACTCGCATTATCATTAATCAGTAACCACGATTGCACCAATGAAGTATTTTTCTAACTATCAAAATATTGACTGTTGCTTCATGTGATTTTGATTTAAATAAATTAAATGACTGGTTTATTACATTTGGAAAGATTAGATGTGCTTACCTTATTTGTACAAGTTAGTCAATACTGAAACTTTGTGTTGACGTAACATTTTTAAAACGCCTGAATTTTCAAGATGAATTTGTGAAAGTTGAAATGCGAATCATTTTCCTTCTTCTATTCTTCAATAGGTGATGGTTAAAATGAATGATACTGTTACAAGAATGCCTGAAGACCTTCCATCAAGCAACGAAACGCCTAGCCAGGTTTTGTCCGATTCGTCGTCAGATTTCTCTCTAATTTCCCATCCACCGGAATCAAACATTATGGCCAATGGCTCCTTACCTGCAATCCATGATATTGACTTTGTGCTCAATACTCCATCTGTTGACCTGTCCTTTGAAGAAATGCAGCAGTCTGTACATAGACTACTGCAGGAAAATAACGAATTGAAAGGTTAGAAAATACGTCGATCTCTTCAGGACCCAAATTCAACGGTTCTAGTTGTGTAGAATCCTGGGGTATTTTTGCACAGAATATATTTTTATAAAATAATTGGGTAATTTATTTGTTACAGATTAAAACTCGTACATTACAAGATAGTTCATTGGACACATATTTGGATTGAAATTAGAGATCGAGTTCATGAAAGTATTTCTTTTAACACACTTTTCAGAGGTTGTACAACAAGACCATGCTACTATGAAAAATCAATACGACTTGATTTTAAGCTCAAAAGACCAAATTGAGGCATTTATGAAAGATCAGCTTCAACGCCGTGATCAAGCCAAAGCTGTTGTTGAGAAACTACAAGCTGAAAATGAACAACTTAGAAAAGAATTGGTATGTGATGACCTTTTTTAAAATTATTATCGAGAAGTAAGTTTTGCGCATACTGGTCACCAATTAATTCTAACTTCTTTAAAGGAAAGCCATGGTGCTACACAGGGTGTCCATGAGCAGATTGTGCTGTTGGAAGCTGAGCTTGAGAAATTAAAGCAGATTAACTATTCTAAGACTGAAGAGAGCGAGCAGCAAGCTATTTTGTATCATCAGCTACAACTGGAAACGGTGGAGCTGCGAGCAGATTTTAATCAGCTAAAGGGGAGCCACTCACATCTGCTTGTTGAGAAGCGGGAATTAGCTGCGATGAATGCAGAGTTGCAATCCAAACTGAGTACCCTGCAATCTTCCCCTGATGTAAGTGAGCGTAGTTTTTGTATTTGTGTATTGATCAGATTCCAGTAATCTTTGCTCCTTTTTTTTTTTTTTCTGATGTAACTAATAACGTGTCGAATGTACAGTAGGACCTACTTATGAAGTTTCCTCTCAATGTTTTCTCGTATAAGAATTCGAATCTCATGGCCCAGAAATTATAATTGTAATGTAATTTTTGCTGCTTAATGAGTTTTCGAATCGCAATATGGCAATATAACTGAAAAAAAACTTAGGATTTGCTAAAAATCATGCTCCTCAAAGGAATTCTCATAACTATACCGTCTATTAGTGGACTAATGATTAAAGAAGAGTGACTCGAGTTCCTCTGCAAACGCATAATGTATCATTTCAAAGTCATAGAAGATTATAGTTTAGGTTAGGTGAAGTTAGATTCAGTTAGGTTGGGTAGGTTTGCGCTTGTGTGAGCTTTCGTTCTTTTACGCATTTGTCCTTGAATGTGATAAAGGTACAAATAATTTCTCAACTGAGAGATACTTGATGCAATGTTAAAAGAAAACGTTCTTAACATTAATTGGGTGTTATTTCCGTATATTTAATGTAACAGTTACAACTACATTACTTTTACTGAACTTTTGATCTCGTTTAATAAATTTCCTTGCTATAAAAGTCACTTGAAAAACTTCTTAACAGAGTTATACTGTACATGTGTCTAAAATTGATTCAAAATCTGAATCTGACAAAACAATGACTTGACCAATGTATTTAAAATATTTTTTTTCTTAGGAATTCATTGCTGCTAGCGATGGCTCTGGGGATGGTGGTGATCAGCAAAGCTTCCTTCTAATTCAACCAAAATCAAGTTCTGCTACTGAAAAATGTAGCGTAGGTTTAAATGTAAGCCAAGAAATGTTTTATCAGATCATGAACATTTTCATTACATAAATAAAAGTTCTAAATAATATGTCAATCATTATAGAAGGAAGAGAAAACAATTAATGGACTTTTGGCTCAGCTTAGCTTGGAGCAGAACAAATCACAAGTATTGGTCACTGAATTGGAGGCTGAAAAAGCAAAGGTCAGCAAACTATTCATGAATGATTGTAGATACTTTTAGATCTACATTTAGCCCCTCACTTATTTGTAGCCGAATAAGCCCAATGAAATTCTGACTACTATAAATATTTTGCAACAATATCTTGTGGCATTAGGTAGATGCGATTTCTAAACAAGTGCAAGGTCAAGAAGAAGTCATTCGACGCCTTGTTTTGGGAAACCAGGAAAAGGATGCTCAAGAGCAAGGTGCTGATTTGCTTGCCCAACTGCAAGCCTCTGAACATAAAATTAACATTGCAAATGGCTACATTCAAAAGTACCGGGACAGGTATGTTATATTAATCACAAAAATCTATCTATGGAATCATATCCACGTACATTAACTATATCCATACTTTTGCAGGTGTGACGAACTGGAAAATCAAGTTCGAGCATATCAAGATAAATTTGAAAATCTTCAAGCAAATGAAGAAGTCACCATTAAGAATCTAACGGCAGAAATACAATGTTTGAAAAAGACTCTTGAGGCTGAACAAATTCAAAGTGCCGAAGACAAGTGAGTTCTCTTAAAATCTTTATTTACTTTCTTATGTTTGTCAGCAACTATACAAAGGCAAACATAGTTTTTGTTTCCGTTAAATATTACACTATTGTAGAAGGCAAACAACTAATTTTTTAATGCACTTTTTTTATTGCAGAAAAAATTTACAAGACGTACAAGCTAAATTAGATTCAGTAATGCAGGATAACCAGCAGTTTCAAAATCAATTGGAAGACTACTCACAAGAGCAGTTAAGCAAGGTCAGTATAGGTCCATATAATATTATGAACTATGGTATTATAATTCAATATGTACAAAGGTCAACCTTTAAACTGTAAGTATGTTAAGTGACCCCTTCAAGTAGTGGTGAATAATTTGATGAAATATAGTGAATTTGGAATAGGCCGTATTTTATTGTGGATATGTCCATTTAAACCAGTAGATAATTTCTTAATTATTACACTGGTTATAAGGGCATTTCAGGTTTAACTTTGTTAGATTGATTACTGCAGACTGCATTGCATTTATTTTTATTGTTGTGTATTTTGGCACAATATAGGCACGGCAGTCTGACGCGTACTATTGTCTTCAGTTGAAAACTCTACAAGAAAAGATTGATATGCTCACTGCCAATTTGGTTAATCGTGATGAAGCATTAGCGGCCAGATCTGCTGAATTATTGGCCACAAAGGAGGAACTTCAGAAACTCCAAGCGGAGGCTGAAACGATTCCAATTTTACAAGCACAGGTAATTTAAAGATTTTATTATTATCATTTACATTACAGTTACCGAGTTGGGTGCCTTAGTAGAAATGCTATCTGCCTGGCAATTAAGATTCGGAGATGGTCAACTATCGATCCTTGCTGTGCTTTGAAGATTTTCCTCAATTATTTAAGGAAAATGTCTTATGTTTATACAGTAGAACCTTCAAAGAACCTAAGTTTTATAACTTCTTAAGCGGGGAAAACTTTTTAAACTGGGGGTGCTTAGTAAAAGTAGTAGTTGTAACTGGTGCATTAAATACTACATGTATTGCAGTTGCCTATTAAATTGTCTAATTTCGCCATATATTTTATAAGAATGTAATCAATTTCAACCGTACTTTTGATTTTATTTGCCAAAAGTTGAAGTATATATTTAATCTTTGTAAAGTATACTCGCTTATGTATTGCATTGCCTGTGTTAAATTGTACTGCATGCAATGACTGAGGGAGACCAGGGTTCAATTCTCGGTTCGACTACCATGACTGTGGTTTTCATGGTTTTTCAGTTTTTTCCAGGCAAATGCCAAGATAGTTCCCCCTCGGCTGCGACGGTGCTCCTTCCTCTCTTCACTTCTATAATAAATTACCAAAAAAATTTAACCAATTCCAAAAAGTGAACCCAATTGCCAGGTGGGCCGAGGTCTATAACGCATATGCGCTTAGTACTGCATTCAATGATGTCCAATATTTAGCATCGTATCAGTTTAAATAAAACAAATGTAAAAGATTTTCTTAACTAAAAGTGCAAATGTAAATTATTATCAAAAATGAATTATTTCCTGATAAAAATAACATGGATTAATTATGATAACGACCACATAATTCCTTCTTTTATTTATATTATTGAGGAACCAATTTCTCATACCAACATCAACATTTGTATGGCACAAGAATTGTTTTTTTAAATTTTGTTTATGAATTGTAACTAATTTCTTATTTCTTGTCTTAGGTGGAAGTGTATAAAGCTGACTTTCGAGCAGAGCGCGAGTCTCGTGAAAGCTTACAAGCAGAAAAAGAGAACGTTTTGGAAGAATTAAGGGCAATGAAAGCCAGAATGTCACCTAAAAGCAGACATGGAGAACACCACCACCGATCAAGCAGGTATATAATTTTAAAATTCAGTTTAATATAATAACCAAGAATTCGTTTTTAAACCGAATTATTTTTGTGCTAGAAGACATGCCAGGCAAACAAGCAACTTTGCCACTGATGCTGAAATGCTGGATCAGTCTGCAGGTTCAGCAAATCCATCCGCCGTAAGTTAGTTTGCAGTTATTTGACATTTCAAACTATTAAGCTTTTTAAGGATCTCAAAAATGTAATTG
Source organism: Julus scandinavius (assembly GCA_034696685.1). Taxonomy (NCBI): domain Eukaryota; kingdom Metazoa; phylum Arthropoda; class Diplopoda; order Julida; family Julidae; genus Julus; species Julus scandinavius. The sequence continues at coordinate 3,538 of JAQGAE010003184.1, read as the reverse complement.
TTTATTTGCAGCCTCAATTGCACAATTATGGAGTTGCAGCAGCTATGGCTAACACAGCAAATACGACAGCAGTAGCCGCTCCTGAAGAAACTCAATACATTTGTCCAAAGTGTAGTTTCAAGTTTGACAGCTATCATCCTTTGCTGAATCACGTTAATGAATGTCTTGACAGGGATTGAACTAATTTTCAAATGTAAGTGTCAACAGGTTTGCTTGGCCTTGAAGCAGTATTTCTCGAGTATTGAGTTTTTCTGACTCATTTTAATATCTTAGGGCTTCAGATTTAAGTACATGTACTTTTCAATTGACCTCATTTTATTGGGAATGTTCGCATCATTGCCTCATATGAGGTTTCTGTATTTGTGAGCAACAGTTGTTGGATTCCAGTCAAATTTCTCATTAATTAGTCAACGCCTCTCCTAAGCTAGTTAAGCTGAATACAACCTTATCACTTTCAATGGTTGAAATTTTAAAACCTACACGCAGCCAAACAAAAAGAGATTAAATAAAATTCAAATTAACGGACATTTTTCTAACTTGTTTATCAATTTTAAAAAAATCTACCATTTCAAAGTGAAAATCGGGTTCTAGGACATTTGATCCAAGGACGATAGGTCATTAGACTGTTGATCAAATGAAATGTTGGTCAAAGGTAATTTCGTCATGGGACAGTTGGTCAACTAAACGTGAATTTTGTGAAGAAACCAATATACCTAACCTAAGCGATTCAATATAAAAATGGAATTTAATTCGTTTTGTTGACCAACTGTCCATTTGGCCAACATTCCATTAGATCAACAGTCCATTGACCAATCGAACTTGATCAATCGTCCATTGACTAACCGTCCGGATACCGAAAAATGACATCACACGCTTGCTGATTAACTATTTTAAATAATTTTTATTTAATCTCTTTTTGTTTGGCTGTGAGTAGGTTTTAAAATTTCACCCATTGAAAGTGATAAGGTTGTATTTCCCCTTAAGAAATTTATGCTGAACAAAGCATGAGTTCTTAATCCTTTATCCTGAGCTATAGATTAAACAAATGTACCTAAAAATGTCCCTTTACTTTATCTTTGTCGGTTCGAACGTATTTTTCAGATAATTGTTATCCAAATTTACTTGGATCTCGTCTTGATTTATGATATTTGATAAGGAGTTTGAAGGACTAATCTATTTTGCCAAGAACAGCTAACTTGGATACATTGAACATTGGACAGATTAACCGTGCTTAAGTTGCTCAAATTTCGTTAGGGGTGATTCATAAATTATGTCAACTTTTTTGCCTCTTTTTAAACACCCACCCACCCTTTTGTCACAATTGTCACAAATTTCACTACACCCCATCCATTATGATGTCACAACCCGTCGATTACCCCCCTCCCCCCGTCCTTCCAATTATTTTTTAATAATTCTTTGTCACTACAGGACCCAAATCTTTTTTCCCGACTGCTATTCAAAATTTTAAATGTTAAAAAAAAAAATTGTACCGCATATTTTTTAGCATTTGAAAAAAATTTTGATTGTGTGATGTCACATTACCGAACCACCCCCCACCCCTTGGTCACAATTGTCACAAAAAATTTCCCCTTCCTTACCTTTCTAAAATATTGTTGGATTAGATTATCTTCTGAAATAAACAAAATAAACTTAGTGAAATCCCAGAAACCTTGTGTACAGCATTCCTACTGAAATTGTAATTGAAGGATTCTATATTTATGGTATCATGTTGGTCTGAATGTAAATAAAAGAATCGATTGTCTGTGATTAAAAGAAATATTAAATGCTTTATGTCCACGCTTATAATATATAGTATATGCCGTTCGATAATATTTGTGTGCATTGTGCAACAATATACGATTATGAAATACATTTTTAAATTTAATGATTTTTTGGTTTTTTAAAAAATTCCAGTACATTTATTTCCATGAAGTTAGAAATACTCTTTCGAAGTCATCTATTTTTTTTAAAACCTCTATAAACTTGTCCTTTTAATCCTTTCATAATTATTTTATCATTTAGCCATTAGTTGATTATATAGATATTTTGATGTTGTATTTTTGAAAAAATTAAGATTTCTCGTTTTTTGATGGACACATTATACAATGTGAGTCATAAAAAATTATAACCCAATAAGAAAAATCTCAACTTGGTGAAAGTGCTTCTATTTAAATAAAATTTGGCACTTATACATAAATCAATAATGTAGGAATAAAAAAATTTTCCGGTCATGCGACAAATCTCGTATTTTTTCATTTTTCAAAAAAACGGTGCCCGCTCACCATGCACAAGAAACAGTTGAAACGCCACAGTTCATTGAACCCAACCACTGGCCACCAAACATTCCGGACTTGAATCCAGTGGACTACAAAATTTGGGGAGTTCTCCAGGAAAAGGGTTACAAATCAAAGATTAATAATATTGAAGACTTGAAACTACGAATTAAGAAAACTTGGATTAAACTCAACCATCATATAATCGATTCGTCCTTTAAATGGCGCGTTAGACGCCAGGCTTGTGTAAAGCACACCGGAGAACATTTTGAACACAGTTTATAATTCATTTTTGTTACTACACTATTTTTCACTGTAAGTGCCAAATTTTCATTTAAATCGAAGCATTTTTCACGAACTTGTGATTTTTTATTGGGTTTTACGTTTTTATGACTCACGTTGTAATTGAAACAGTTTATATGTATAAAATGGCATTTATCATTCAAAGTAACCACAAAACAGCTAAAATGTACAACATAACATTAATTTGTCATGGATTTAAGTTTATAATCTCTTTTGTAAAGTTGCACACGAGTAATTGGTGTTTAGAAGGTGTTTATTTTGTTTTAAAAAACATTTAAACTAGTATGCTACATCAGCATGAAATATGTGACGATAATAAACTTTTTTATATATCTTTAAATTATTGTTCTTAACTGAAATAGTTAACGAATTTTTAATTATAATCATTATACATGTAGTTTAGTATGGCATGAACATGCTCGTTGTTTTTTTTAAATTGGAAAACAACCCAAACATTTTTGTTCTTGAATGTTCAATTCAATTCAACTTAATTCGGTATCATTTTAGGAGAATGCTCCTACGTCAGTAGCGACTTGGACATCGTTGTTAAATTGAATTTTTACTAAATCTTGACTTTCGCCAGAACAATGTTCCGATGTTAAAGTTTTCCAATTTTTATTATTTTGTATGGTGAAAGGTTATTAATTTAAAAACAAAAGTCAGAAACTCGAGATGCTCTCTATAGCAGTTCTCAATGTAGCACGTGCAAAAATGCGCGTGCCACTGTTCGAGAGCTGTCACTGATAGCAGTTCGCAGAATCCGAACCATGTTCGAATTTTGAGAGCAGGTGTCGAGATGCTTATGTTTAGGGTTTCTTAATGTTTAAAACTTAAGTTTGGGAAATATTGTGGAATACGAGATATGGGACGAGTAACTCGCGAGAGTTATGCCTAGTTCACGATGCATCGCCCGACGTCTTTTTCTGACCGTCACTCGATCTGCGCATGCGTGACAACCTACT
>JAQGAE010003183.1:0-15428 GCA_034696685.1 Julus scandinavius | reverse complement strand
AATCTCTTTTGGTTTGCCTGGAATTGTGTTTTAAAATTTCACCCATTGAAAGTGATAGGGTTGTGATTCACCTTAAGCATTTACCTTTCCCCGATCGAAGAATTCAATAATCTGAACATAAAGAGCTTCCTTACGCTGCCATTCGGGTTGGGCAGGAAAGTTAAATTCAGCATGAAGCATCCTATCAGACCAGGTAAGTTGGTCAGCATGAAGCTTCAATGTAAAAGCTGCCTCTGTGTAGTTTTCAGCTGGCAGGTGCAAGTCCCGTAGCTTGTAAATGTAGCGGATGTACATTTCCTTGCGATTTATTTCATTTTTGTAGAAGTTCTGTTATAAACAATTTATTCAGATATTACACATTATGTGCCAGGAGAAGTGAACAAATAAACTAAAATGTTCAACCAAAAATAATTGAAAGATAAAATCCCAGCTACTAATTAGAAAATAATTTACAATTACAAATTTTGGTGAACTAGTAAATTTTAATGAAAATTGCTCTATAACTACTAGAATGCTTTATTAAACCATAGTTTAAATTATGATAGCAAATTACGAAGCACTTACCAAAAGGTTTACAGTACAGCTCATTCGTTTATCTCTGTTTTCATCACCCTCCATAACGTTCCTAAATATATGTACAGGTATATAATATTGTACAGGTATTTCAAGCTATACTACAGATGACACATTAGTAATAATTTTGTCTGAATATTTAAAAATTACCTGTAATCCAATAGCCTTTCCAAAAGTCGGGTAACCGAATTAATGAATGCCGTACCATTTTCCTTCCATGTCGGATCGTCCGATTTCACTCTATCTAACAGCCTAAATTTAAAAATAACAATCCATATCAGAGTTGTCTATCATGAAAAACGTATACAAAAATTCTAAATAACTTGTGAACACATGAATCCGCTGCACTAGGTTTATAAAATTAAATACAAGTAGAACGATTTCATTAATTTCTCTGAAAATCACTTCATGATACTATTCAAGGCTTAGGAAGAATTAAGAGATCTTTGTAACTCATAAAAAAGCGACTTACACTGTGCTTAAATGCTCCCTATGTATGCATGATTAAAATTAATAAACAACATTACACATTTGGATAAAAATCGTAAAATGCAATGTTAATTTTAATAATTATTGTATCCAAAACTGAATATTTACATTGTGTTGAACAGTTGGCGATACTCGTCATCTCCTTTGTTTTCACTGACCAGAATATCCAATTTATCAATCAGCTCCGACTCGACCTGCACAGTAAAATGATCAATTTCTTTAGATTAGGCCGCACTGGAAACATTACACCCTAATCATGTATTGCATAACATACCTGCTTGAAATTCCCTCGGGCGTTTTGCTCACAATCCATCATGTCGAAAAATATGGGTAAAGTTGCTTTTCGAAGCTCGGTCTCGGGAACCAGTGTTACTTCCAAAAATGGACCAACCATTGCAGGGATGAAGTGAATTTTGTGGTCACCTAATAACAAACTCATTAAAATTAAACTACGGTAACCAAAATATAAAAAATTTTCTACGTAAGTGTAAATTGAAAGATTCACAGGAATAATCAAGGTTTCTTAAAATCTTACCTAATCCTGACCACATGGAAAGAATTTGAAAGCCCATCAACACACGCATGTCATTGTACTTTTCAATGATTTTTTCTCGCTTAACAGCTGAAAACGTTTCCAACTGAAGACTTGGTTGAGTAAGAAATCCAACTGTCAAGTTGAAATATCCACTCCATAGCTAAAATCAAAAATCACATAATTTTAAATAAAAATAATCCATTGGCATGAACAACCCTGGCATGAACATTACCTCATAATCAAAATTATCTTGAAGAAAGTGAATGTTCAACGGATTAGAGAACTCCTGTAAGGCAACTAAAATGACGCTGCAAAGAGAATTTCCTTATAAGATGAAAACATTCATGTGCAACTGGATTTAATCTACAAATAGGTATCTAAAACTAGACTTAAATGAACAATCAACAAAACTTAAAATGACAAAACTTGGAAAAATCAAGGTAAGTGATCAGTACCTCAAAAAAACTATTCAGCCTTGATATTTTTATTTACTAAATTAAGCAAACACATGGCGGAACCTGGGTCCCAAGACTTACTTGTTAGTGACCATCCTCATGACCATCCAGTCCTTTGGGAAAACGTCCTTTTTAACCAACTCTCGAAACACTTGGAATACATTTGTTAGGAACTCTTTCACTTGCTTTGGATCGACGAACTTTTCCCATAAGCTGTGATAGTGGTATTCATTCATTAGCCTCAGCAATGCTATTAAACAAGCTACCAATTGGCCCTAATCAATAAAAATAAAATAAATTATAAAATGATTTTCAATCTTATACAAGTGCTTAGGTCAACTGTGTAAATATTAATTTACAAAATTCATAGAAATCAATCGAAGCGCTGTTCATTATTAAAATTCTTACCTTGCGTGTCCAATCAATGTTTAAAACTGTCTGTATTAGTACTTCAATCATGTTCAACACAATAATTTGTACTTCATGATGTACACTGTTATTTATCTGTTGCAATGAAATAAAACAAAATGAGAAAAGTCAAATTAAACACATGGAAAAACGAGAATTTCAATCATCACCAACAATCGCGAAATATACGTTACCTTTCCACGTTCCAGTGTTTTGCCTTCCTGGTGAAAATGGGTCAACATGCGTCCCAATATATCTGCACACAGTAGCAATTCTTGCCTCTGACCGACATGGAGATTTAGATGATGAGTAAAACTGGCAAGTAGAATCGTTCTAGATTCTGAATTCAAAATGTTGTTGTTAAATAAATATCTTAGTATCGTTAACAGCGTAATAGGTTGCTGTATCTCACCAAATTCCTGAAACAGTTTGCCACTAATGATATCTCGTATACAGTGCAGTTTGCTGAGGGTCAATTGTGAAGGTACATTTAGAGGAAGACTGTCCAACAGTGTAGTCACCATCTGAGACATTTCTTGCATGGGCATCACTTTAAGAAGCTGGTCACACACAAGGCACAGGTTTGCCAGAAATACAGTTTGGGTAGCTAAAATGGTGTCGCCCGAAGCAGAAAGCATGGTTTGAAATGATGCAAAAAGCGCATCCAAATCCAAACGGAATGTATCCTCGTTTTCTCCCCCTGTAGCTCGGGCAAATAAAATCCTCGACTGCACGATGAATTTAAAGATATATTCTAAAGACTATATAAAGAAAAGTGCAGGAGATGATTAAAATGATTAGTTTAAAATTCAAGCTTAATGAAAAAATTTCTTTTAAAACATATTACCCGAAAACATTTTTGTATTGGTTCTTGGTGTTCTGCAGATGCGACAGAATCGGTATATTGCTTGACACAAGCTAGTAGGCCTCTGCAAATTGAAATATCATACATTAAATAAATACTTATACTGTATATGCAGTACTAAATAAAATAGTCTGTAAATCATCAAAATCAACCAACTTATAGACTAGAGCTGCAGCAAAATGACCAGTAATATAAGTGTCCATAACTGGCCGAAAGTGCTCGAATTTACTGTGTTCCAATATTCCAAATATGCTAATCTGAGAAAAGAAATATTTAAACACCACAATTAAGAAGTTTATAAAGCATTACTTGAACTATTGCAAGAAAAACTATAAATGTCACTAACTAAAACTTGAAAGACTAATCCCGAATGTGTGGTTAAATTTCCATCAGCTGCAGAAAACATTGAGAAAAGAGCATCCAGAATGTCCTGTAAAAACTAGAAAATGATATAAGTAATTAGTTTTCTATACTGTATATAAATGACATTCATAATTAGTTCATAATCAAGTACAAGAAATTCATTGTCAATGTACCTTAACAATCTCTTCACCCCCTAATTTCATGACTTTGTTCAGCGTATCTTGAATCCTGTTTGGGAATGACTTCCACTTCAACAGTGATAACAAGTCCACTACAAAGAAAGAAATCAGAATTTGCACACAAAAAAATGATGGAAAATCATTCTAAATGGAATCTTCTAAAAATATCCTTACCATTCTGGGTAAGTTTGGTAGAACAGAGTAAGGTGCTTATAAAAATTGTTTCTTTTGTGCTTCGTTGGTAAAATTGATTGCCATAGCAGCCCTCTTCCTGAACCTCAGGACTCCAATTTAGGTTTAAATAAGCTTGAGGATCCTGAAGTCGAACCTTGTCATCACACTAAATCAGAATACAGAATTTAAATCACATATGCCATGGTCAATTTACAATAATAAACAAAAAAATAAGTTTAGTTGCCCATGTGGTCTGCAGTACCTTGAATACAAACAACTCGTGTCTTCCATCCTTTATTGTAGTGCCATCACTATCCATAAGTTTTGCAAAGGCAAATCCAAACAATTTCTTTTCCGATTTGTCTCTAGCTGAAATTTAAACAAAAGTGAATGATTAAAAGTCACGCCGATGAATTGCCACGTAAGCTATCATCCCCAAAGTTGTTTGAGAATTAATTCCTTTATAAAAGTTGCTTACTGGAACAGTGTCGAAATTCCAAACGGACATGCGCCCCAGAGTATCTTTCAATTGGGATTGCTAGTCGTATGGTTTCACCCCATCTTGGCGCATTGGAATGGTATAGTATCACAGATTGATATTCAGTCACGTTTTCCATGCTGGCACCAATGCCAATACATTTCTAAAAAGGAAATTTTACTGCTTGAAAATCATTTAGAAATATTCCCGTCCTTGTAAAACTAGGCCATTTCAAGCAAACAATTAAATTATAAACTTGCTTAACACAATTATAATGCCAAGTAGCGATTACAAAAGACTTTATACATAATCATCACCATAACCAGTTTTAAAATTTAACAAAGATATACCTCTAATATATTGCCATCGGAGCCAATGACACAGATGGTAACTTCAATATTTTTGCCGGTAGATTTGCCTCCCTTTTCAAATTCTCCTCTGTCTAACGTCCAGTAGAGATCATTTCGAACATCGCCTTCAAAAATAATAATCATCTGTTACAAGCTTTGACCGTTTCAATGTCAAACATGCCTCATGTCGCTAAGAAATCCGTGTGCATACCTGGCATGATAACATCGGAAAAACCGAGTTTCTGAGTAATAGTGAGGTTTTTAAATAACATTGGATTCTCTTGTTGCACCTGTGGTAATTCCCCATGTAGAATTTTCATAGAAACTACGATACCTACAATACAAACGGTGTGAACAACACTTTCATCATAAAAAGGTGTCTGTGGCAAACAATAAATTACCATAATTCGATTGTCCTGATAGCTGACTGCATTTATTGAGATGCTTCCTAATGATAAGTTCGTGAAGTTGATAGAAGTCACTTTCACTACAACTAAATGCAAAATTCAAAATGTTTTTAGCTCACAGAATTCAAAGTATTTAATATTGAATATTGATGAAAATTAATGGGAATTATTTGAAAAACAATTTTTATCATGAGTTACAAAATTTACATTTGCTCACGTACAAATTCCTACAAATTTAATTTAAAAAAATGTCGACATAAATATTGGATAACTTCAGCAAAAACGGGAATTATGCTTAAAATGTGAACGTACGAGTAAACCTTCATCGTAAACTCCTTTTCTTCAATGTTTGGATCTCGATCGTGTAAAACATCATTGATATAAAGAACGGCACAACCGTGTGGTCGTTTGAACGTCTGAGTGCTAACTTTCTTGGACGATTCACTGTAAACCATTCGCCCTGAAATAACATGAAAGCAAACAAAAATAAACTGTAGAGTTGTCAGTTTCAAATCAAAAAAAAAAAAAAAAAACATGCTATATTGAATTTTAAAGGAAGAAATATGACTAATTCAAGGTTTGTTTCCTTCTGAATTATAAATAAAAAATTGAAATATCCTTGGCCAACTTATGTTGTTTTGTCGTGGGAATTAAACACTTTTGCCAGAAATGGGTGATCACCGAGGCCCTAGTCACAACAACATAAACCCAGGGTAAGACTCCTTTCAAATAAATAATCTCACCTATCCTCATCACATGGGCCACTAAATATAAATCCCTGTTCAAATCAGCTTTTCCCAAATCAGTGAACAGAGCCGAGCAAATATGCAGCCTATCCACATAATTAGAAAATCCATCCTTTGATATCCTGACTAGAAATCTTTCACTGAAATAAAGTATGAACTTGATTAGCACGAAAACCACAGTGAAAAATAAAGATCCATAAACGCTATTATTAGGATAAAAATTACCTTATAAATTTGGCCTCTTTGGCATCGAATAAAGAAAAGTAAACATCAGAGTCCTCTCCAACGTTATAACCAAAATCTCGCATGCAGAAATACAAATGATGTGTCAACGATCGCTTGGGTTCTTTTCGCTTCGTTGTTCCTCTGGACTACAAAAAACAAAACAAAAAAACAACAAACAAACATTACTTAAACATTCATGTGGTTAACAAATATCGCCACCAAAAATTTCTGTCTTCCAATGTTTTAGACATTAACACATGTGTTGAACATTGAATTATGTTTGATAGAAGCCCCACAATAGATGACAGTTCAATTGTTAAGCGTTTCATCTAATTGTTCTTTTATCAACCTGTTGCAAATGTTTTGTTCATTACCATTGAAATAGAATATTATACGAACTGATTTTACTTACCGAAGAGTTTTGGGTACTTTCTGAGCTTTGTAGATGCTGCAAGTAGGTAAAGTAGCTAAATTAGATGTAGCACTTCTTAACATGGGCTTTACTCGACAAAACAATTGATGTGTAATAAGTAAAATCAATAGTTTACAAAATAATTCCCATATTTTTTTTTAAAAATAATGAACTAGAATAAATAAAACGTCCTTTCAAATGGAATCAAATATTTCTATTCAAGTATAAAATAGATTGATTTAACTTATATTCATAACAGACTTACCACTTTGTACAGCTCTACAACACTGATTGTCTCGCCATCAACCATTTCATTATCAACACGAGGAACAAGATCCAACCCCAATTTCCTGAAAACATTAAAACTGATTAGATCTAACCCAGGTAAACACAAGTGAAAATGATTAAAAACATTTGGTTTGATCTTATACATACCTATTGCCCCAGTCAATTTTAGCTGTGGTTTTGGCTTTTAATTCGCGTATTTGATCCTGAGTCAAAGTGCCACAGATTAACTGTTTTCGGCATTCGATGAGTTCTCGCATTACCTGTCGCAGCATGCTGAACAATCCAATCTGCTGCCTCTGAAGTTGAGATTAAAAACAAAACGTTAGTACTGCATCGTTTGCAATAAACATTTGCTATATTCAAGCCAAACAGTAATGGAGGGTATTTCTTAATGTTTGGCTATGCACATAATTAAAAACATTTGTCTCCTCATGCACGTCGTATTAAATTCTGCACAGCTTATTAAGTTGATTACCTTGTTCAGATTTACTTTGAATTTATCTAAGATCTCAGAATTGCAGTTAGTAATATAACGATAGTTACAATTTCTTATAATAGTTTTACAAACAATAAATAAAACAATCCAAAACTAATACTTGTAAATAAAAACTTTAAAATGTGATTATTTTCGTGAATATAAAGTGGCAACATCGTGGATCCCGGTTTCCAGTAGAAACTCATTACAACAGAGCCTACGTGAAAAACCTTCATCACATACAATTGAAAAATTTAACAGAGAAACAGTCTCAAGGTAACGTCCGTATTAACCTTAATTACAGTTTGCATGTGAAAATATCCAGACTTTGACAAGGGAATAAAAAGTCAAGGACGTCTAGGCCATGCAAGATATAGGAGACGAAAACTATTCAAATTACTGAAATAACACGTGCAACTCGTACAAGTTGTTGAAACAAACATGTTTTTCATCAACTCACTGCCTTGAAGAACTAGCCGTTTTAATTAAAATCCAATTTCTGTCAATGCGTTTTATTCACTCTCTTTTAGAATAAAACGACACACAGCATGACGGTTCTGTGAAATTTTCCTGCTGCATGAATCTATTAGCATATAGTACTGATAGTCTGGTTGGAATTAATTATTTTTTGCCTATATATGATCGTCAAAACAAGTTTGTGGAAAATTAGAAGCTATTCATGGCATGTGCTCTGCTGATAGATATAATCATAAAAACATAACGCCTAATCATCAGGGTGTAAATGATTGACAGAAAGGAGTTGATTTGTTAGTAAGCGAATACACAAGTAAAGCATTTCTGCAGGCATCAAAACAGTTTTGGCAACAACCAAAATCGTTTTAACAGAGCTGACACTTGTAATATTGTTAGCGTCAGGGGTTGTGTAAATTGTAAGTGCGATACATGTGATTCAAACTACTAGTCCATTCTGCATATTGGCAATCTGTCTTCTAAAGGCCATGAACTAAACCAAACGCTACTTCCACCAATCAATCCATCATGCAGAATTATCAACTTGACAAGTAGCACAATCCCTATACGTTTCAAAACTGCGCTTTGATTTATTGTGGGGTCAGATTTGTACACAATGCATGGCTAATATCCAGGATCAAACCCGTCAACTTTTGGAATAGAAACTCAACTTAAAATAATTACGTGATATACCAAAGAAATAACCCAAACTGCGTCATTTACAAAAGTTCCAGCATATGGAAATAGCTCCAATGTGCATATTTTTCACCACATACTGTAATAACCTCACTTTTTGTATTAATCCAGAAGCATTGGAATGTAATGTATAATGCAGTTAATTCCCAAATTTACTAAACTACAAAGAACATATGCACTGTGGGACTCTGCCCACCAGGCATTTTGAATTCATTTTTTTGTATTTTTTGGCAATTTCCAATAGATGTGAAGAGAGGAAAGAGCACGGTGTGAATATGCGTTGAATGAATCTAAAGGGGATTACAACCTATCCCTTTCAATGGATAAATTTTAAACGACACTTACAGCCAAACAAAAAAAGATTATTTAATCTCTTTTTGTTTGGCTGTGAGTGTCGTTTAAAATTTACCCATTGAAAGGGATAGGTTGTAATCCCCCCCCCCCTAAGGCGTTGGTTCGCTGCCCCAACAATTTGTGTGAAATGGTTATTTTCAAAAGTTATTAGGTAAACATTGAAACATCATTAATTTGCCTGCAGTATCCAATTTGTTCAAAGCATGTCACTTGAATGGACATATTTCCATATATATATAACATATTATATTGCATTGCATTTGTGGTAAATCTCGAAAAGTCACGTACAAAGACCAGGTAATGGATTGTTGCACGTTCTAGCCATTTCATTTCAGCTTTAAACCACGAATGCAGCAATGTCAGCTGTGCCATTTGGTGGCACGTGCGTGCTATTTCAATAGAAGTCAAACAATCTGTTTTGTGACTTCTGGTTTGCTGATTCTTGTCACTTTAGGTCATGGCTTATGCACGCTAATTTGTGGTCTGTGATCTGAGCATTTTCAACGCTTGTCTGACCTCACTTCAGCTCCTTAAAATTGTTAAAACCAGGATATGAGACGATGGCCACAACAATGTTTTCTCAAAAGAAGGATAATAATTAGAAAAAACAATACTGTGCTAAGACTCTGGAAATGTTGTTACATAATGATCAAACTTGCTGGTATAGTTTTGGCAACTGAGCAAAACACTTCCTGTCACAATTAATTCCAGCAGCTGCACCCAATCTAGGGTAATTATTTCCCCATCTCAAAACCTTGCTTGAGTGAATCATTGTAAAATTATGGATGAATTTGCCGTATACCGATAAACAAATCGCTTTACTGACCACAAAAAGACGTTTCCAAATACCGCCCCATTCTCGAAGAACGGAAGCAATTTCTTTCACTGTAGCATCTTCAACAGGCGTTACTGTTTCATATGGCCTACAATGGAGAAGAATGAGTGTATTATGTACAAATATATGGCATAAATTGAAACAAGTTTTCACAAACAAGCTTTGATACAAAAACAAGCTACTGTGTGTTGTCTACAAGAAACCAGTTCACCGCAGGAATCGACATCTGAAATTCAACATACAATTAACATATAAACCTAACTGCATTCAATGTGTCCTGAAGTCAAAACAGCAGACTAGATTGGTTTTTTTATAAAGTCAAATGCAAAATACAGTAGTAATCATTAGTTTAATAATGTAATTTAATTATTTGTCCAAAAAAAAACGGGATATTTCGACTGGTAATGTCAATCTCTAAAGTTTGTCAAATGGATAATGTATGCAGTACAATCACATACAATCGACAGTTGAAACATTAAACACATACACATAAAACATACACAAGAACTACTGAACAAAAACTTCCAGCATGTTTTTCGAAACATGAGCATTTTTTTTTTTTTTGATCCGGACCGTCTCTTGAGCGATCGCAAGGAAACATCGAAATGTGTCGGAAAATGGCCGTTTTTCGATACATGTTTCACAAAGATTTCTGGACACACCTAGGTAGCATGTATATATGTTTTATGTTTCTTTTGGTGCATACGTACTTTAAGAAAAACGGTGCATATGTTGCAGCTAAAAATTAATGAAAGGCCAGTTTTCCTGCATGAGTTAGGGCGATTTCCTTCTCCAACCCCCATATAATAACATTAACCACGGGTCCATAAACTAGAATCAAGCTTGACTCTGAATAATAACCAATTTTCCACTTTATGGGCTTTAAAATCGGACTGAACGCCAACAAGCATGCACGAATGGATGATTGTCCATCATAAAATAAACGGAACTTTCATTAAAAGCGGTATCAAATATCGATGCCAGGAAGTGAAAACGTTCAAGTCAAATGGAATTCATTCAAAGTTGAGTGAGTATAAATTTGAAAAACGGGATTTCCTTCAGAACCCCAAAATAGTTATAGTATGAGCAACGTTTTAGACATTTCCTGCTTTTACAAGCAGATTTCTTAATGAATGCAAAGCTCCTTTTCCGTAAAAAAAAAACAATGTTAGCCCTTTTAGACCTTCAAGCTGATCACATATTGAATCATGACTGATTAAAAATTGATAGCCAATGAGAGGAAAGTTTTGTAAACAACCTAGTATATTCCCATCCCTATAATCTAAGGGAGGCAAGACACCCACATTTTATTTTCAGGTCAAACTATTATGCCTGGGTTCTAAATTTTGCAACAAAAGGGTGTCGGTCATCCTCAATTTGCATGGTATTGCATCAAAGTTTGAGAAACGAAATAGGTCACATGGATTGTTAAAAAGTCGATTATTCCCTGTAAGCTGCATTAATACGTAAAATTATCTGCTGGTGTCACACAATAATACATGTTGAATTTCCCAGGAGAAATTCAACTCCACTCCAAATGCAGTAAAAATGAAATATTAGTTTACCCTTCATTCTCGATTTGGCATGCCTTGATGTGAACATGAGAGATCGGAAAAATGCCCTGAAATAAGAAAACAAAATTCGTTTTAAGTCGTGATTGATCCACTTGAAAAGGGGTGGTGCAATGCCCTTTTTATTCAATTGCAAGCTGGTGTCATGTCTTAAAAGCGCAGACTTTTAGTAGGGGCTCAGTGTGATTCTTGTATTTTTATGGGAGACGATTGTGTGATAGCTTTTTATCTAGATGTCAAGCGATAGTTGACCTATTCCCACCTTATGGAACGGTAAGAATGAAAATACACAGCTGTCACAGTCACAGTGATTAAATGTTTATATGTACATGTGCCTCCCTGCAGAGAAACAGTAACTCTGAACTTTTAGAGTGACTATTTTTTATACGAAAAGTCAAAGTACCTTCTACAAAAACCTTAGTTTTTAAATAGAAATTGAAGTCAAAATGCTAGAATCCTTAGAAAATGTACAGCAACTTGCTAAAATTTCGATGGAGCACATTGATACGCCACTGGAATTTCTAACAGTTCGTCTGTTGTGTGGGTTTACCAATAAAAATCTCTGGATTAAGGGGCTGCTATCACGGCTGATAATCACTGTTAAGGGACAAGGAGATTAACTATAGGTCTTCTACTAGCTGTCAAACGCCCCTATAAGGGTTTTGGATTATTTTGTGATTTCCTTCACTTACTGCAGAAACGGAATTGTTATCTGGGCCAACAATATGAATAGGTTAATCCTGCAATGGTTACAATGGGAACACAATAGCCTTGTTATGTGACAATAGAAAGGAATGTGGATGTTGTAATGCTTTTGAGCAGCAGGAATTGTCAATGTCATTTTATGAAATTTCAATGCTGGGATGAAATAGCGTCCGTGCAAGTATTTATTACCACAAATCAAACAAGAAAAGGCCAAAGCTAAACAAAATATATATTTGTGTTGTTTTGTACGTGGCGTCTTTTCCATATTTGGCTAAATCCATTGTAATTTTAAACGCGTACATTATTGTTAAGGGGGGTTTTGTGGCATATTAAGTGCATGTAGCTACAGTATGTACCTAGATATAGTTAACCTATTTTAAATATGCAACTTTCAGCTGTGATGAACATGCATTATATATGTGGCGACAAAAAATGAAGCCATCTTGAATGTTTTGAATACATTTTTATTTGGTGTTGCAATTGACATTTATTGTATTTGTAATACATAATGGTGGTTTAATTCGTTCAAGATTTTCAACACCAACTTGATGTCAGTTGATGCTTTAAATTCTATAAAGAACAATTCATTTTTCAGAGAAGAAGGTTCCATAAATGTTTTCAATTGTCAATAAATCTTGTATTTGCTTGGAAGTACTTGTAGCCCGATTCTAACTTTAAAATTACTCATTAGTTCCCTGATTTGTTGGCCCCTTCAAGAGAAAAGCAAGGATTAATGTTCTAGCTTTTCTAACAAATGAACCATGTAGTTTTAAACGAATTTTAAAATTCAATTTATCAATTCTTCATATATATGGTTGAATGATTTGTCAAATTGCAAGGTTTGAGGAAACTAAGCATTTTCATTATATTTCACGACGTTTTGGAAAAATATGCGCTCATCAGGTGCGAATTTTTGTGTGTGAATTTTAACACATTTATAAAATTAGTTGAGAATTGAAATATGCGAAAAACTTATCAGCCTCGTTTGGATGCTCTTTTCGAAAAATAGAGGGCGAAAAACCACTGATGAGTGATCACTAAATGGAATGTGTGTTCAAGCAATAATCGACTTTAGAAATCATACTTTCAAGTTTTGACTTCAAATTATATTCATAACAAAACAAAAATGTCAATTGTAGTCTTCTTGAAAAAAGTGCAAAAATTAGTCTAGTTTACAGTATGACATTGATAAAACATTTCCTTAGTGCAGATGAATGCACTGGTGCATTCTGCTTCTTATCAATTTTTCAAACCGTCTCCCGAAATCTCCACTATGGATATAGTTGTTCATTATTTATTTATATTCGCTCTATTTATCAGAATATTTTCCCACTGAGCGTTAATAGACGAAAATATTATTGATTAGGTAGAGTAGACGAGAAAGCAATTACTAAATAGCATATATACATGCTTTATAAATATAATGTTACCTTAAGTGATCTGTTCCTTGTAGAAAATCCGCGAAACCAACCTGTGAACAAAGAAAATAAAATAATGTTAGGTAATTTATTAACTGATGCATACATAAATATAAATTTCAATTATACATGCTATGTATGTGGTATACTGTATATAATCATTTTGATTTTTTTCAAGACTAATACAAGGTTCAATTTAGTTTTAGCCTTAAAAAAATACTTTTGAGTTGCCATATTCACAAGAAAGAAATCCATAGAGACACAACAATAGTTTGTGGTTGTCAACTACAGACAATAATATAATCACCAACAGTAAATAGGCCATATTCAATGTATATGGGTAACTGATATTACAAACTCACTTGCTAGCTGACATGATATTTCAAACAATTTCAATGCTTCCATAACTTTGACAGATTGGATGACAGTGCCACACAATACCCAACAATTGCAATTTCTCCAACACTTTCCAGATTGGATTCCTAGATTGAAGTCATAACCCGAGCATTGACATTTGTTAGCTTTTCTGACATTGCTTTACTGGCGCATGTTTCCATCACTGCTTTAATTAAAGCAATTTCACATGAAAGTTATTTTGGACGCAAGAAAGAGACAAGTGCATGGCATAAGACAGTGCGCATTTTGATATTTACAAATGCAACTGTTGTAGTCTGACAATAATGCACTAACAAAGAGCACCATGCAAAAAGGTTTTACTCAAAGAAGCATTGAATGACGAAGGTCACAAGGATTGAAAAGCAAGGAAGCACGGTGATTAATTTCACAACATTAGCCTTACTAAAATGGTTATATGAAAGACGAGTCGTGTGTTACCAGAGAAGTGTAGCATGACATGCAAACTATGGCTCAGGACATTTTACCCGCTTCCGGAAAAATTAATAATACCAAAATTTTGAAATATGGTAGCCCCTCCCTGAGAGCTTTGCCAAGCCATGCGTGGTTCAAAGAGCAAAAATTATCTTGGCATCACCGAAGCATGATCGAAATGCATTAATTTGCTGATTTACCTCAGTCAGGTGATGATGCCATGCATCACCGCATCAAAATCCTAGATTAACCTGATTTAAAATTCAAGACTTTGATACATGAAGTACAAGCATATTAAGCAACCTGTATACTGTAAGTACAAAAGAAATAAGTTTAAAAGTTGCCACTGGCTAGTTGCCAATTTGGCAGTTTTCATGTCCTCATTTACAGTTTTAACAGCTGTTTAAGGTTAATTTTTGCATTTTAATGGCTTATTATGTATGCCAAAAAAACTCAAGAAAAACACAAATTGCAAATGATACACGACTGCATTTTAGCTACATCCATGGTAGCTAAAGAAATTGTCTACTTTGATTACTTAGTTGCCAATTCATTTTCAAACGTTGGCCATGTATTAATTCAAGGAGCTTTTGATTTGAAATTAATTATTGCGGACACCATCAGATCTGAAAGCCACGACTATGCACTTTGTTAATGTGCTTTTAGGCCACGTTTGATAACAGTCACGCCATTGAGTGACTTTAATTAACCTAAATGTTATTTCCTAATTGAAATTTGTCTATACCCAACATTTGCTTTGCAAATCTGATGAAAACTTTCCGACTATACAATGTATATATAGGTGTCAAACAGTACAGTACGTTTCCTTGACATATAATATCATGCATAATGAATTTGAAAAATCCCTAAAGTGGAAAAATCCGCAGTTTCGATCAACAGCGAATAGAGTTGGATAACATCACCGGCACATATCTATTTTCAGAATCAGTAAGACAACCAAACCATATAGAAAAATCAACGCAAATTTTCATATTGATTCTAAAATTGTGCAAAGACTCTTTCGTATTGTATCTTATTACCTATACATGTTCTAAAGCCTAGTATCCACTGCATTGAACATTGAACAAAAATGTTCTACAACACGGTTTGCTAAAACAAAGTGAAACA
>JAQGAE010003182.1:0-15431 GCA_034696685.1 Julus scandinavius | reverse complement strand
CCAGACGGAGCAGAAGATCACTTTCACTTTTAAGGTAAGTTAAAAATTGTAAATATAAATATATATATAAATGAATAGATTTAGTTAAAAAGGCAATAAAAATTAGGGAGTTAGTTTCGGATTGATATCATGAAAAATCATTGCCGTAATTAATCTGCAAATAGTGGCCGCTTCCTTTAACAAAAAAAACGCGGCCTTCACTTCGCAAAATTTATCGGCAGTAATTGGCCGTCAAAAACATACGCGAAAAAAAAAAAACACAAGATCGCGTGACGTTGTGCCCATTAATTTCAAAGGCAAAAAAAACGGCCGCCAATGAGAAAAAAATCAAAACAGGCAGACGGCAGACGAGCCGTAAGAAAAACACTTTCATTTACAAGCGGCTATTAGGCCACGTTAAACAAACGAAAAAAACACAGCCGCGAATCAAAGTTCATAACGACGGGCATACCGCAAATATTCATTCAGCGGCGGGCAGGACCCTATTTTTATTTGCTGATAAGGCCAAAAAAAACACACGATTTACCTGGGCGGCGACTTTCTTTAGCTTGCTGGACCGCGAATCAAAGTTATTCGGCGCAAAAAATCGATTTAAGCGGCGATTTTTATCTCGCCGGGGCCGCGAATTTTCTTTCAAAAAAAACACGAAAAGAAAAATCGAATAGGCCGCTCAAAAACAAAAAGGGAAATGGGCCGCGAATCAATGTTCAAAGGCGGACGGGCCGCTTGTATGTTTTCAAAAAAAACGAAAAACACAAACGGCGGACGGGCCTTACAAAAACAAACGAAACGCAAATTTAGGGTCGTTCATGCGGCGGATGGGCCGCGAATAAATTAATTCTAGCGGCTGTCGGGCCGCAAAAAAATGTGGAACTATCGACGGGTAGGCCTTTTATTGTATATGTGGCGGACGGGCCGTTAATTCAATAATTAACGGCGGACGGGCCGCAAAAAAAACAGAAACGCCTACCGTAAATTACGTCCCAAAAACGATTTATTTCTTCGCGATGATCCTTTTCGTTGTACCAGGAGAAAAACCAGAGCATCCGTGAGCTCTGCTACCATTGTTGGTTCTGCTCCGAAGATGTATTATTGCTGGACATTTGGACATCCCAATGTCCACGTTGAACAAAAACGAAAGGAGACATTTTTCTTATTTTTGGTTCCTTAGTTCTTTTATTGTGCGAAATAAACAATAATCAAACTTTGTTATTACATTATAGGTTGACATGGAGGGAAAAAGAAGATGCATCCTGCCCCGTCGGTGGCCCAAGTAGATGTTTCCACAAAGGGTCAGTCACCCAAAATAGCCGACCACAAAGTGGCCAGATTTGGGTTTTAACTTCTTCCCAAAATCTGGAGGGAAGTCCCTTTTTTTTTACAATATTATTATTTTAATATTATGTTTATTATTTATTTATTTTCTTTTTCTTTTCTTTTATATATTTTTTTTTCTATTTCTTTTAGATCTCCTGGGCCAGACGGAGCAGAAGATCACTTTCACTTTTAAGGTAAGTTAAAAATTGTAAATATAAATATATATATAAATGAATAGATTTAGTTAAAAAGGCAATAAAAATTAGGGAGTTAGTTTTGGATTGATATTATGAAAAATCATTCAAACAACAAACCCACCCTTTGCATCCCTACCCCAAAATAAATTTTCATCATTTTTCATCTCTTTATCAAAAAATATCCAGAGATCTGTCTTCCCCCACACACACCTAGCTGTCCCTCCTACAAAAATATGCTTCCCTCCATGAAATAATTCTCTCAAATTTCAGGTGTTTTGAACTAAGAACCACCACTCACCCCTTTGCCTTTAGATCAAAAAATGCCATTTGGTTCTCACTTAAATGCCAAGGCCTGAAGGTGGCCCTTGCCACCGCAACAAAAATCTTAATGAGAACCCCTAGCCAGGAAACAGCAGCTCACAGAGCTAACATTAAACGCACAATGAATTCCACCTTTCAAAACATCAAGGCTGCATATGAAAGACTTTGGCATTCAAGACAACAGGGGGCAAAAAATTCAACAGACTTTCGGACCATCATTAATCACAAGCAATCTATCAGATTTCTAAATTAAGCTGGGTAGCACACCTATCTAACACCTATTGCCTTCCCCCTAATTGTTTAAAATAGGCAACTAAGAACTATCTGACTAAACTCAAGGATTCCACCAATCTAACCAGAGACCCCTTCACCAAAATAGAACTCCTTCAAGCTATTAAAAACCCTCCCAACCATAAGGCCCCTGGCCATGATCTAATTCCAGCTGATCTCTTTAATACCTAACGACCTTCTAATAGATGAACTCCTGGTAAAACATACCATATCATGTTATTCATGTTATTTATGCGTGAAGAAGCTGGACTCAGGAATAGTCCTACTAATTTTGGAATTTTGTGAGTTTTACAGCATGGTAATTACATGGATTTACACTGTTAGGTCAGTGAATGTTCCCCCATTCAAATTTTGGCCAAATAAAATTAAGTAAATGCAAAATTAACAACGTTATTTAAACTTTAAAATCGCGTTCGTGAATTAGGCCTACAAGACCAAGTGACCGCGTGATCAAAGTAGGTCAACCTACAACCAAAAAAAAATTCTTTCTTTTTTTACTTTACAATTTGTGGGTGCTTATGCTGCGTGAACATGAAGCACTATCATGCAAAGCCAGGACGAAGAATGCCAACTTGTATCCCGTCAACCAATTGTCCCTGTGAAACTCTGGGACTCAGTGGTCCAAATAAACAATTTTTATTCAAAGTTGGAGGCCATAAAAGCTGAAATATCGCGTGAAAAAAACACCAAAGTACATTTCATCAAGGCACATTGGACATCAGCATTAGCTTCCATTGATGCACTTAGTGCTATTGGCAGCCAGTTCCTCGTGCGGATACAGGCCGCTGAAATGACATGCCTTAAAGTACAAATTGCAAAGCAGACCTGCGGAAGGATGTCGAATTCCAATCGCTGAATCTAACTGGCCCTTCCTCGTATGCAACTGCAGTGAAAACTGTTGTGCCGGAGGACAAATCGCCAGTTACCAGCACTACCACCACAACGGGAACCCAAGCCATGGTGCCCAATTCATATACGACCATTGCTGCCTTGAAGCCAAGGGTGAAATTTACGACTGTGGTAAGGGCTAGCGCACCGGACTCTTCAAGCCTGGAAGAATTCAAGTCCATTGTCCAAAAGAAATTTAGGGCAGCCAACCTTGGAAGTCTAAAGTCAGTTTATAATGCAAGAAATGGAGGCCTGGTGCTGGAAAGTGCCACCTGCGACTATCAAACGAATGTTTCGGTTGCTTTGGCTAGCTGTACAGATATACAGGTCACCACACGGCGTAATCATTGCCGCAAAGTTGTGATTGATGGGGTGGATGACACCATGGATGATGATGCTTTTCTAGTAGATGTGTTTAAAGCCAACCCTAACCTCACTTTCCAGCTGGGGGTAGAGCTACTCACTCAAGCCACGGTCATTGGCCACCGGAGTTACAGAAATGTAACCCGCAAAAACATACTTTAATACACAGGTTTCCGATGATCTCTACAGCCTACTCATGATTAGGGAAAAAGTGAATATCGTGCGAGTAGTACAAGTTGCCCAAACAACATCCCCCTGAGGGCATGAGGAAAGGGGACGGAGCCTGTTAACATTAAAATGGAGGCAGAGCCTGTTAACTTTCTAAGCCCTGCCCCCTTTCATTTTTTCTACGAATCCAAGATGGCGTACAATTTATTGTACCCTAGAAGCATATCAGAAGGGGAGGGCCTTTTCATTTACCCTTTGTTACTTAGATGCTGGTCACATCATTTTAATTAAGGGGGTTACAATTTGATTTAGGATTTTTAATCTTTCCCCACTACCCCCTTTTATGCCTTATATATATATTTCTATTATTTTTTGTTGCATAGATGCGATCACACCATTTTAATTAAAGGGTACCAACTTTATTTTAATAGTAAAGGGGGTTATGACGTCAGCCAATTGGCAAAGACAGGTATATTATTTAATGTGTAAAAAAATCCAGACTTGAGCCAGCCTTGAACTGCAAACCATAGGCATGGGAAACATGTATGTTACCACAGAGCCATTAAGTACAAGTAAGAATATAGTTTCAAATGAAGACTTAGTGAATGGAGGTAGATGGTGGTTTATGCCATGAAGAAAATAAAAGCACTCTTGTTTTATTTCCCTTCTGTAGGTATCAACAACAACATCATAAAAGCACTGTTTTATTGCCCGTCTGCAGTTAGCAACAACACCATCATAAAAGCACTTTGTTTTATTGCATGCAGGTGTTTAATTGCCTTAAGATAAAATGTATCCATCCAAAAATATAGTGGTTAATTGTCTTGTTGACAAGAAAAGAACCATCAATAAAAAGCACTTTTGTTTTATTGTCACAAAAACAGTGCTTTATTCCACACCTGAATGCCATAATCTACATGGAAAGCTACTTTGTTTTAATATTACCCTACCAATTAGATCATAATGTCCCCAAATAAACGGGGTGGACAAAACAGTTATGGCGATTCAATGATTCTTTTATTAAGAGCCCTAAATGTTTTAGCATAATGCAATCACTGCAAGTAGTTGCCAACCTGGAGATTTAATGCAAGGCTAAATCACATGTCTTACGAAATAACCTTACAGGTCGGTTTGAGGGCATACTGTTCTAGCTCTTATTTTGAATAAAAGGCAACTTGTGATCCAAGGCCTCAAATGGTGCATAGAACAAATAAGAAATCTCCATATGCAGATTTTGGAGCACTTCTGAATATGTTTTGTGAATATGATGAATTGATTTAAAGCATCTCCACTTGGTAATCACAACTTGGATGCACCAATCAAGGTTTGTAGCATAACGCGTGCACTCGTTTAAAATATGCAGAGGTGAAATGCTATGTTATAATGTTTACACATCTACATATGTAGGCTGCACTGCAGTGACAATCTTTAAAGTTAGATTAAACAAATCTTCTATCTTGAATACACACAAGGTAATTCTGGGTTGGTTGAAAGCTGAGGCACTGCTTTAAGCATTTGTAAATAAGAAACCACTGCTTTCATCATCATCATCATCAGCAGCAGGAAATGTTTCCGCAAAAGCTGCAGCAGAGGCCTCATTATTTTTAACAGCATCTGTAGTTACCGCATCAGCAGTAGAATTGATACTCTCAACATCATCCTCGGATGTTTCCATGGTAGTAGCAGAAGAAATAGCAGTACTTTCAACAGTAGCGTCATCGGATGTGGCATACATATCAATATTGTAATGGACTAAAACTCCAGTGGAAGACAAAGTGACTTGGGCATCATTGAAAGATGCCTTAGGAGTAGTCATTCTAGCATAAGTAGATAGAGAACAACAACAATATCATTTAGAAAACATACTGCTAGATAGAGCCAAAAGACATCCTTTATAAAGCATGGCTAATATAGGTTAAAGTATAAAGGGACACTTGCACCACCAATGGTTAAATCAATGACCGTCCCTTGCCGTAGGCTACATACAAAAATGCTTAAAGCCTATTTTTATGAAAAAAACTTGTGTACCCCCATTCGCACACCTGTACCTTATAAAACAAAGCATAAATAATAAATAATGGCACTTTGGATTATTAGCCCCACCAATCCCACACATGTACCATGACAAACCAAAAATAAAAATAAAATTCAAAATAAAAACACTGCTTTATGTCCTTAATTCCTTAATGTGATTGTAAACTATAAAGTCAAAAAATAAAGCACTTGTCATATCCTTCATTCCCTTGAATGCACAACCATTAAGCTATAAAAAACTAGATAAAAGTTGCCTTGTATTTTTTAAGTGCTAATTATGGGACAGTGCTTTACACTCAGACCAAAAAAGTTCAACAGGTGTAGGCATTAATAATGCAGCAAATGATCATGTCTCTCTCATGTTTGCAAAGGATCGTTCCAAAAAAGAAAAAAGTTTAAGCAAAAGGAAAACATCATCGAATCAAGAGGAAAATGCTGCTTGGATAAAAAGATTTTCGCGTGAACCTCTATTTGACGGAACAATAGGTAAACGTTTCCTTGATCTGGATAATATATTATTGATATTATTATGTATAACATTGGAAAAACCACATGCTACTCCCGTAACTATAATTCTTACGAATTTGGCCGACCCTGTTACCATATCACGGTGCATCAACAAGTGTGCCATACCTTTCTGCCTTCAAACTTTGAATTATATTTATGATAAGGATAAAGTGATCATATGCACTGCTGCAATTAGAGATCATATGCTACAGAAGATGGCAACTCTGAAAAACATACCTCAATTGATGACAACACTGCCAAGATTTCTACCTACTCCTCCCACGAATAAGCTGGTAGAGTTTACAGAAGATAAATTGATGGCCAGAGTTCTTAGTCATTATAAGAAAATTGTTTTTAAAGGACCTCTTTTTGATAAGTGTACTTTGATTAATGCATGTAGATACATACAAAATTCAGATCTTAAATGTCATAATTGTCATGCATTTCTTCATTGTAAAGAGGAACTTAAATTGATAACCATTCTTAAAAAATGTGCTTTTAAAGCAAATAATCTTAAATATTGTATTGATAAATTCTGCTCATGGAATGATACCGATTACTGGCATGCTTATATGTACATTAAGGCACATACAGAATTGTTTAAGTATTCTTCCAGAAAAAGGCATTATCCAGAATCATCTGATGTTGATGATGATTATGATGACTCTTCCTCTGAATGTAACAGTGATGATAGTGGTGACATGAAAGCGAAGGATGCCATTGAAGGTAAAGAATAATATAACATTAAAATTAAGCCTAGTGACCCTTCAATAAAAACATCGTGTAACCTTATCAGAGCTGTTTATCATTGTTTTAAAATTTGCTGTAGGCACACACTCTGTGGATAAAACTGAGAATAGTCTTAAAAAATATATATGTCCACTTGTTGTTTTAAAAGAATGCAATCGCATTTCTTCAAATATTAAATGGTGTGCACAAGCATTACAAATGAAATGGTCAAACCCCATATGGGTTCGGAACATTGACAAAATGTATTTAAAGTTTTGAGGTATTTAGGGTGCTTCTAAAATTTGTCTGCATGATGATTATGTACCTGTGGAAATTCGCTTAGTTTGAACCAACATTTAGGCCTTTTGGACGTTGTGAAATTGATGATTTTCAAACAGTATGTAGCATAATGCAAGATCAGTTTACTGAAAATGTTTTGGGGCATTGTTGAGAATGTTTGTATTTAGCAAAAGATGCATTTTTACAACCACTTTGTTTGAAACACATGTCTGTCCTTGTTTTAACAAGTGGGAATCCATTAGAAACCCATTGGATTTTGTAGACTACATGATGTTTGTATATATGCCGTTAAATGATGTAATTGAGCTATTTTATTGTCTTTGGAATGACAAAGACTTTTTACACAGAGCCTATGTGAGTGCCATGCGAAACCTTGATGTAAGCAAGAAAAATCGTTTTAAATATAAATAAATTTCTTTTACTATTATTAATATGCTGAATTTCTATGAATAATTTATGTATTTGTATTATAGAGAGAGCTATAGTCGACTGATTTACATTTCATACTCTGGGTACAAATAGAGGGTTCTGCTATTTACATAAAGAAAAGTAAAAATAAAACATACAAAATGTTTAAAAATAAGAAAACAGTACATATATGGCAATACGAATAAGGGCTGCGGGAAATTGAAACCTAGTAAGAAGCAAATAATATTTAAAAAAGTAGCCCAATATAGGTCAAGTTACTAAAATAAAGCGATCAACAAATAAAGCCTAATACATGCAGCTATGAGACTTAAAATACCTACCTTACAAAGATTAAAATTGGTATAAGCTAACAATAATATAGCCCCCCTACATTTATCTCAAGCATGTTTTTATTCACTCGATTAGAAACCTAATAGGTTCAATCAGCCTCCAACATTTACTGGACATGGGTTCTTTCCGCAATAGCACTTGAAACACTTTAGCTCATTTAACAATTTCATTTAGACAATTATCATGTTATTCGTCTAACCATGACGATATAATTCCCTTTATAAATTTGATTTCTGTAAGATTTGGTGGAGGATCCATTGAAACCATAGCCCAGCCATACCAGCGCGAGTATATATTGATTTATAAGCGAGTTTATTGTAGTTGGCCTGTACAATCTGTTTGAATTTATCATCATTAACTTAATTGCGGATGCAGCAACAGCCGTAATTGTCGTGTTCACTTTCCCAACAAGCGACCCCTTAGCATCCTATTCTTTTTACATTCAAAGCAGCTCTTACGGGCGGATGCTGTATGCATATCCATTATCATTGTGCAAATAACCACATGATAGTCTAAACACTTTTTCAAATCGAATGTGGTTGACAAATAAATCGTCATCACTCTCTACATCATACTTATCAGCCTCTTCTTCATCGGTCATGGCTGTTTCTTGCTCTGCATCTACTTCGCTGTTGTTTTCAGCATCATCATCATCATCATCATTTTTATAAACATCATTTTATTTGTTTTATTCAAACTCCTTGTATTTTTGAGTACGACAGTCTAGCCCTTTTAAGAAATAAAAAAATATTTTAAGCTGAGGGCTGTGCAACCAATCCGATTGCAGAAGGAAATATACATATACAGCATATAGCTAATAATGTCCACATATTCTATAACTCTAGTTTTAAACGATAAACGTTACTTTCTCTGAATTTAAAAAATGCCAATTTGGGATGCGGTTTTCTTAGTCTTTTGCCTTTTAGTTGAATTTTCATAGTTGTCATTTAAACTTCTCTTACACTGTAACACAGGACGGTCTGCTAAGGCTAGGACTGAAGGTTGAAACGATATAGCTGAATCCATGAGGCCAGTGGTGAGTTGTGCAGTTCAGGGCTAATGGCTGCTTAGATGATCTATGCCTGTGCATGTTGGTGACGGCCTTTTATCCCTTAAGGCTGTAGGATATAGCCCCTCCCTCATCTAGTGCACTTATCATTGGTTGGGGCAAATCGCTGTACTTTTTTATTAAGCGTGATTTTTCTGCAGTAGAAATGCAGTTTTTGTATTCACTGCAATATTTCTCTCAGGCAAAAATATTTTTTTCAATAAAAGTTTAATTGCTAAGTTAAAAATGTGATATTTGGAGATAGAACGCTCAAATCACAGAAATTTTCTTGGGCAATATATAAAAGAGATTTGCACATATACATTAAGTGGGATTTTTAAATAAAAATAATCTTTTTTTAGTATAAATGAACTTTTTTTTCTTTATGCTATTGCTTTAACCCTGATTTTAAATAAAAATAATTTGTAGGGGCGTAAGGACTGATTTTGTTTTAGGCATTCAGCTTTTCTGCAACAAAGTACAACTAACCACTGTACTTTTTTAATAAGCGTGATTTTTCTTACATTGAAAAACTTGCATGCAAGTTTTTCAATGTTTGATTTTATTTTACAATTTAAAATCAATTTTTTTCAGGTTATCTTCACAGATTGAAAGCTTTTTTTCATTTTTACTTTTTTAATGTATTCCTTGTTTCTGTTTTACATTTTTTCAATTTGCATAAGTGCAAATCACTTTTATATTTTGCTTAAGAAAATTTCTGCGATTTGGAAGGTTCTATAAATAAATATTACGTTCCTTACTTAAAAATTATACTTTATTGTAAAATTATTTTTGCCTTAGAGAAATAGTACGGTGTGTACACAAAAACGTATTTCTCATGCAGAAAAATCACACTTAATGGAAAACACAATTATTTGTTACTGTTTAGTGCACTTTTAAGTAAAAAATTTATGCTTTAATAAAATTATTTTTCAAAGTTGTTAAAATCATTCTTTATTGCAGAAAAGCTGTATTCTTTAAACAAAATAATCAGTCGTTACGCTGCCCTAAAAATTATTTTTATTTAAAAGTCGAAAATAGTGCATTTATAATGAATAAAGATTATTTTTATTTTAAATCCCACATGATGTATAAGTGCCAATCTCTCTTATATTTTGCCCAAGAAAATTTCTGTGATTTGAAGCGCTTTATCTCCAAATATTACGATTTCACTTTGCAATTACACTTTTATTAAAAAATTATTTTTGATTTAGAGAAATATTGCGGTGAATACATAAACTACTTTTCTACTGAAGAAAAATCATGCTTAATAAAAAAGTACAGTGGTTAGTCGTACTTTATTGCCGAAAAGCTGTATGCCTACAACAAAATAATCAGTCCTTATATGCCCCTTCAAATTATTTTTATTTAAAATCAGGGTTAAAGCATAAGCACAAATAAAGAAATAGTTCATTTATACTGAACAAAGATTATTTTTATTTAAAAATCTCACTTAATGTATAAGTGCAAATCTCTTTTATATTTTGCCCAAGAAAATTTCTGTGATTTGAGTGTTCTATCTCCAAATATCACATTTTTAACTTAGCAATTACACTTTTATTGAAAAACATATTTTTGCCTTAGAGAAATATTGCGATGAATGCAAAAACTGCATTTCTACTGCAGAAAAATCACGCTTAATAAAAAGAACAGCGATTTGCCCTAACCAATAGGAAGTGCACTAGATGGGGGAGGGGCTATATCCTACAGTCTTACAGGATAAAAGGCCGTCACCAGCATGCACAGGCATAGATCATCTAAGCAGCCATAAGCCCTGAACCGCACAACTCACCACTGGCCTCATGGATTCAGCTATATCGTTTCAACCTTCAGCCCTAGCCTTAGCAGACCATCCTGTGTTACAGTGTAAGAGAAGTTTGGATGACAACTATGGAACTTCACCTAAAAGGCAAAAGACTAAGAAAACCACATCACAACTTGGCATTTTTCAAATTCAGGGAAAGTAACGTTTATCGTTTAAAACTAGAGTTATAGAATATGTGGAAATTATTAGCTATATGCTGTATATGTATATTTCCTTCTACAATCGGATTGGTTGCACAGCCCTCAGCTTAAAATATTTTTTTATATCTTAACAGGGCTTGACAGTCGTATTTAAAAAGACAAAAAGTTTGAATAATACAAAAAAAATGATGATGATGATGATGATGCTGTAAACAACAGCGAAGTAGATGCAGAGCAAGGAAAAGCCATGACCGATAAAGTAGAGGCTGATGAGTATGATGTAGAGAGTGATGACGATGTATTTGTCAACCGTATTCGATTTGAAAAAGTGTTTAGACTCTATCATGTGGTTATTTGCACAATGATAATGGATATGCATACAGCATCCGCCCGTAAGAGCTGCTTTGAATGTAAAAAGAATAAGACGTGACGGGTCTCTTGTTGATAAGTGAACACGACAATTACCGCTGTTGCTGCATCTGCAATGAAGTTGATGATGATATATTCAAACAGATTGTACAGGCCAACTACAATAAACTCACCTATAAATCAATATATATTCGCGCTGGTACGGCTGGGCTATGGTTTCAATGGATCCTCCACCAAATCTTATAGAAATCGGATTTATAATGGGAATTATGTCGTCACGATTAGACGAAGAACATGATAATTCCCTAAATAAAAATGTTAAATGTGCTAAAGTGTTTCAAGTGTTGTTGCAAAAAGAACCCATGTCCAGTAAATGTTGGAGGCTGATTGAACCTATTAGGTTTCTAATCAAGTGAATAAAAACATGCTTGAGATAAATGTAAGGGGTCTACATTATTGTTAGCTTATACTAATTAAAATCTTAGGAAGGGAGGTATTTTAAGTCTCATAGCTGCATGTATTGGGCTTTATTTGTTGATCGCTTCATTTCAGTAACTTGACCTATATTGGGCTATTTAATTAATTATTATTTGCTACTTACTTGGTTTCAGTTTCCTGCAGCCCTTATTCATATTGTCTTATTTGTACTGTTTTCTTATTTTTTTAAACATTTCGTATGTTTTACTTTTACTTTTCTATATGTAAATAGCAAAACCCTCTATTTGTACCCAGAGTATGAAATGTAAATCAGTCGACTATAGCTCTTTCTATAATACAAATAAATAACCAAATAAATAAATAATTCATAGAAATTCAGCATAATAATAATAGTAATACAAATTTATTTATATTTAAAACGATTTTTCTTGCTTACATCAAGGCATCGCATGGCACTCACATAGGCTCTGTGTAAAAAATCTTAGTCATTCCAAGGACAATAAAGTCGCTCAATTACATCATTTAATGGCATATATACAAACATCATGTAGTCTACAAAATCCAATGGGTTTCTAAAAATTCCCACTTGTTAAAACAAGGACATACATGTGTTTCAAACAATGTGGTTGTAAAAATGCATCTTTTGCTAAATACAACACATTCGCAATAATGCCCCAAAACATTTTCAGTTAACTGATCTTGCAATAAGCTACGTTCAACTTGAAATCGTGTTTGAAAATCATCAATTTCACAACGTCCAAAAGGCCTAAATGTTGGTTCAGACTCTAAGCGTGTTTCCACAGGTACATATTCATCATGCAGACAAATTTTAGAAGCACCCTTAATACCTTGAAACTTTAAATAAATTTTGTCAACGTTTTGAATTCAATGTGTGGACCATTTCATTTGCAATGCTTGTGCACACCATTCACTATTTGAAGAAATGCGATTGCATTCTTTCAAAACATGTAGACATATATATTTTTTAAGACTATTGTCAGTTTTATTCACTGAGTGTGTGCCTACAGTAAATTTTAAAACAATGATAAACAGCTCTGATAAGGTTACACGATTTTTTTTATTAAAGGGTCACTAGGCTTAATTTTAATGTTATCGTATTCTTTACCTTCAATGGCATCCTTCACTTTCATGTCATCACTATCATCACTGTTACATTCAGAGGAAGAGTTATCATAATCATCATCAACATCAGATGATTCTGGATAATGCCTTTTTCTTGAAGAATACGTAAACAATTCTGTATTTGCCTTAATGTATATATTAGCATGCCAGTAATCGTTATCATTCCATGAGCATAATTTATCAATACAATATTCAAGATTATTTGCTTCAAAAGCACATTTTTAAAGAATGGTTATCAAATTAAGTTCCTCTTTACAATAAAGAAATGCATGACAGTTATGATGTTTGAGATCTGAATTTTGTATGTATCTACATGCATTAATCAAAGTACACTGTCTACTTTGATTAAAACAATTTCCTTATAATGTCTAAGAACTCTGGCCGTCAATTTATCTTCTGTAAACTCTACCAGCTTATTCGTGGGAGGAGTAGGTAGAAATCTTAGCAGTGTTGTCATTAATTGTGGTATGTTTTTCAGTGTTGTCATCTTCTGTAGCATATGATCTCTAATTGCAGTAGTGCATATGATCACTTCATCCTTATCGTAAATATAATTAAAAGTTTAAAGGCAGAAAGGTAGATTAATGGCACACTTGTTAATGCTCCGTAATACGGTAACAGGGTCCGCCATATTCTGTAAGATTTATAGGTACGGGAGTAGCATGTGGTTTTTCCAATGATATACGTAATAATATTAATAATATACTATTTAGATCAAGGAAACGTTTTCCTATTGTTCCGTCAAATAGAGGTTCACACGAAAATATTTTCATCCAAGCTGCATTTTCCTCTTGATTCGATGATGTTTTCTTTTTGCTTAAACTTTCTTCATTTTTAGAACTATCCATTGCAAACATGAGAGAGATTCTGTTTCCAAATTTTGCAGTGCTTAGAAGGTAATTTTAAAGGTTAGGGAGGAGCTATAGTAGGATCCGTGTATCCATACAGGTAATATGTCGCAGGCCCTCTGACATTATCATTAGCTGCATTATTAATGCATACACCTGTTCAACTTTTTTGGTCTGAGTGTAAAGCACTGTCCCTTATTTGGCACTTCAATAATACAAGGCGACTTTTTATCTAGTTTTTTATGGCTTAATGGTTTTGCATTTAAGAAAATGAAGGAAATGACAAGTGCTTTAATTTTTGACTTTATAGTTTACAATCATATTAAGGAATTAAGGACATAAAACAGTGTTTTTTTTTAATTTTATTTTTATTTTTGGTTTTTCATAATACATCTGTAGGAATGGTGGGGCTAATAAACCAAAGTGCCATTATTTATTATTTATGCTTTGTTTTATAGGTGTATTTTTATTTATTTTTATTTTTGTGAACCATCATTGCCATACTGAGGTATTTTTACGTGAGGCACATCCTGTTTAAACATGGCAGGGTGCTTACTCACATTTTGTTGTTTTCCACAACATGTTTATTTGTACACATTGGGATCTAATTGGTAAGGTAATAATTAAACAAAGTGGCTTTTCATGTAGTTTAAGGCATTCAGGTGTGGAATAAAGCATTGTTTTTGTGACAATAAAACAAAGTGCTTTTTATTGATGGTTCTTTTCTTGTCAACAAGACAGTTAACCACTATATTTTTGGATGGATACATTTTATCTTAAGGCAATTAAATCCCTGCATGCAATAAAACAAAGTGCTTTTATGAAGGTGTTGTTGCCAACTGCAGATAAGCAATAAAACAGAGTGCTTTTATGATGTTGTTGTTGATACCTACAGAAGGGAAATAAAACAGAGTGCTTTTATTTTCTTCAGGGCATAAAACACCCTCTACCTCCATTCACTAAGTGTTCATTTGAAACTATATTTTTACTTGTACCCAATGGCTCTGTGGTAACAAACATGTTTCCCATGCCTGTTTCAAATGGAGTCATGCAGTTTCAACTAAATTTATTCAACTTAAAAAAATTCCACTAAAGTTTTACAACTAAAAAAAATTTTTTTAAATTTTCTTCAACTAACAATTTACACCTTAATTTTTACAAATTTATATTTTCAACTAAAAAATGTTACCGAAATTTCCAAAGCTAAAACATATCACCTAAAGAATATGCATGTATTTATGTGCATTTATATTTAACTGTACTTACCTGACAAAATTAGCACATCATACAACGACATGAAATTCCATCTCGCAGATCAACTATATTGTTATGATCCCCTAAAACCAGTAATCAGCGCCTAAGAAAGTGCATGAAACTGAACCTGAATTTGAAAATCAAACCTGCATACCGCGAAATTACATGGAATCCTAATTGATGGGTAATGCGATGAATGTTTCCAAATATTGTAATTAAACATAAATGCTAATTTAAAATGTTCTTGACCTTTCTGTTGCCATGGACTTGCAGTATATATACTGATACCTGAACTTGGAACTCAAACCTGCATACAGCAGAATTAAAGGAAACCTAATAGCTGGGAATGCGACGAAAGTTCAGCAATATTTTAATTAGAGATAATTGCTTATTTGGAATATTCTAGACCTTTCTTTTGCCATGGACTCGCAGTATATATATTGGTACTCAGTTTTGCCATCTTAGAATATTTGAATAAACAAAAAATGTCTT
>JAQGAE010003181.1:0-15435 GCA_034696685.1 Julus scandinavius | reverse complement strand
TTGAAGAATAGCTTTCAATTAACGGCTAATATTTTATCACATCTTATTTGGAATTTACTGGCTTTTTTTAACTAGTCAGTGTTTTCTTTGAATATTTTTTTGCACTCGAGTGCATATGTGCACTGAAAAAATTGGTTCACAAAAGTGAAACTACCGTAATGAAAAAATATTGAAGGTAGAATTGGGCTACATTTTTGCTAATTTTTACTAAAATAATCTTCTTTTTTTGCAGTTTTCTCTCTAAATCTTTAACCATTGTTTTTTTTTTTTTTTTATTTTTATCCTCTGGTTTTCCAAAATTCAAGCGCCATGAATCACCTTTTAGCAAAAAGCCCTACCAACATTACAAAATTTCCGAATTGTCAACATAACTCTAACGTTAAGCTCAATTTTTTGGGTTAAAAAGTGTGCTACCTTGCCAATGTGAAAAAATCGTGAAATCGCTGCATTCATATTCTAGCGTTATCCAAAATGTACGTCATTCGGAGCTATTTTTCAGTCACATTTTTTTTTCTGGAACAAGAAGACGAATATATTAATTTCCTTCGCTCGTTCTACCGAAACGTAGCATCTCTCCGGCCATGCAACTGACTCGGTTATTTTTATTATTATTCCGGCATCCCGAGTTTTTGCGCGTCCGGGTGCCTACTTATACTAAGACTTTCGCAGTTAGGCTCCATCGTCGAAGATTCCCGATCGAGGAAAACAAATGCCATTCCAACGATTGTCATCGGATTTGGAGGTTTTTGCTCGCAGAGAGAGCACGTGCCACTCCCAGTTACACTTAATTAGTCGTCGCTTTAGGACGAATTAGCCCGGACTAATTTCGCAAATCTTAGGTAATCTTAATCCGGTGCGACGAAGATGCTGGTCGCCTAATCTAATTAATTGTTGCCCTTTTAATGGATTTTAGCAGCCGCCGAGAAGAATGCGCAGGATTTATTTAATTATTTTGTCAATTTTCACGGGTAATGACTAAAAACTTGTGTTTTTTAAAAGCAGATGCGCAATATCTAGTTTCGTGAAAGGTAAATGCAACAATCGCTACTAGATTATGCTCAACCCCAAAATCAACTGCTTTTGTCGGATTTCGTGCTAGTTTTTTTTTAATTGGTCTACGATGACTGTTCGAACAGTCGGGGAGCGTGATTCTTTTAGAATGTTCCCGTCATCTTGCTCGTTTATTATTATTATTATTGTTTATATATAAATATGTCGATTAGCGTGTGATTTGTTTTTTGGCCCCCTCGCTCTTAATTTCTACCCAGGATCAATTCACGCACCATCAAGTGTCCTTAGGTTTAAAATTTCAAATGCGCTATGCTTGGCTGCGTGTTGTAAACACAGTGTATTTAGCTAAAACTTTTGCTGTAGAAAATCATGTTGATGAATAATACATTATTGAAATTCTTGTACAATTTCTAGATGTTTCGAGTCTTTTTAATTCTTGGAGAAGTTTCAGTCTTAATTCCTGGCGAAGTTTTAAAAAGTTGTTGTTCCTGGAGAAGTTTAACTTTGACCTCGCTAGATGGCGCTACGCTGCCTGCACGTGACTATTATTTGGGACCATGATGCACCGCGCTGAAGTTTAGAATAATCTTTGAAAAGCCTGGCGTGTTCGAATTTAAGTTAACAAGATAATATGCAAGGTAAATAGTTTTAAAATAATTCATAGAAGTATATTATAGAAAATATTCTTCCTAGTATCATTGAATTTTATTTACTCCCACCGTTTCATATAACGGCAATTAGGCAATACAGGTAGTTCTATATAGGCCTAAATTTAAAAGCAATTAAGTTTTATTTTTAGAAATTATGTTAAACTTGGGATATCTATAAAACCCTTGTGAATGATTCATTAGGTCATTGATATTTCATGTGTAAATTGGTAAGCTTTTTCGGCATAGGGCCACGTGCAAAATGCAGAAAAAATGCAAATTAAAAGAGTACAAAGGTCACCTGGGTAATCGATGGAATAATATGGGTTATGACCCCGACGCAAGCCCAAACGTATTGTTCGAGTATGGTCAGACAGTTTAGCACAAAGTAAACCATTGAATGTCTCACTTTGGCGAAGACTAGCTTAGACAGAAATAGACTGAGCTAGACTATCCGTTTAGAATAACAGTTGAAGAAAAATGTTACGACACCCGGGACCCATGACGCCCCCGCACACGCCTGCGAATTGGACAATGCCAAGTTTGACCTCCTTATCCGTAATATTTTTCAAGTTCACCCGACAAGCCCCCCGCGTCCTATTTTAGGACAATGGACACGTGGTCCGCCAGTGATCGTTAAATTAATGCACTCTTGGAGAAATGTATGCCAGTGGTGATTTTTCTTTGATTAGGGACCACAAAAGAATAATTCAAAAAATATTTCAAGGTATTTCTTTTGAAGGCATATTCTGTATGCCTGAAATGTCTTCCCAACTTTTGGGTCGTTGTTGGTTCATGTGTTTCTTTTGGCATTGTTCTGTGAAACTAAAAATATAATATAAAATAATAATAATAGATCTAATTGAATATAGTTGAATTCTTTGAGATATCATTACAATGTGGAAATCTGCACTGATGATATAAGCTTATGCAAAGGCCTATTGGCTTAACCATCATACCCACGTCGTACACGTTGTAAAGTTTAAAAATTCAGCGCTGTGGGGCACTTCCACATGTATGGGGTCAGGGGTCGTGGGACCCACCCACGCCTTCGGTCCGGTTGTGCACGTGCACCACTTTCATCGAGGGGACACTTTACATTTTCACATTGGCTAGCCGTTGCCTATATTAAATCGAAGCCGTTAAAATTGTTTATAAGCAATTTTTTCAAGGACTTCAACGGTATTTTAACGGACGTTTTCGTTTAAAAGGACCTTTTGTTCCACGTACGTTCCCAATACTTATTCAGCACGAAACGAATAGCCCTAAACGTTTCGCGTAGAATATCTAATAGGGTCACAAGGTTTTTTATTTATTTTTGCGCTACAGTTATAGTTACATTTTATGGATTCAAAGGGTATAGCTACTTTTAGATGGCCCCACAATTATAGATATCTATGAATAAATTAAGCCCTTTAGACAGATATGTTTTATTTAATTTATGTATGTATAATTCTTGGAGCATCTATAATTTACTACACTTTGCAAACTTTTTATTCCGCCGAAGAGGTGTTATTTCGAAAAAAAAAGTCCTAAACTTGCAATTATTTTATTCAGGTTCGGTAAATAGGTATATATCAGTATG
Organism: Julus scandinavius; assembly: GCA_034696685.1. NCBI lineage: Eukaryota > Metazoa > Arthropoda > Diplopoda > Julida > Julidae > Julus > Julus scandinavius. The sequence continues at coordinate 12,192 of JAQGAE010003181.1, read as the reverse complement.
TATTCCTTTGAAATTAACCGTTTTATTTGCGCGCCTTTGGTTTTCAATCTTATTGAAATCAGGTTTTTTTTTTCTCGCCCCTGAATAACTTTGCTTTTCTCGAGTTTTATAACTGTTGTCAATGGTCCTTTTCATCGGTCTCCATTTAAAAATTTAAATAGCTTGCCTTTAGCCGCGGTGGCGCTGCGATCGTTAAGTTTTTTGCCGTACCGGCACGCTAGTAGGAAGGGGGGTGGGAGGGTGAGAAGAAGAAGGGAAAAGAGGGGCATAGGTCGGCACGAAGAGAGGGGGAAAATCAGTCGGGATTTCGGGTTGGGTCGGGGAAAGGTGTAGCGGAGCGGAGGTTGAATTTTTAAAGCCCAGTAAACAGCGGTCCATTCAAGTTCAACAACCGAATAGGTTTTTTCTCGGCTCAAGTTTTTATATTGCCAAGTCTGGAAACCATCGAACGTTTTCGTTTATCAACCGAACTTCGAAAAGGCTTAAGCGCGGTCGGTACGTACTGCCGCCTAACGTCCGTATTGGTGTCGGAATTTTTTTCACGTCATTTTCGAGCCATCGCTAATCTGGATATGCCGGATTATCAGTTGCAAGAAGACGAAGAATTCATTCGAAGGAATTATAGCAACAATCAGAATCGTGCGAGGAAACGATGGCGACAGAATCCAACACAAAACAACCCTGTTTTGATGATGGAAGCGCAGGAAAATCGAACGTGTGTTCTCGATTCCGAATTGCAGGTTAGGCCTAATTTCGGTTTTTATTTTTTTATTTCTTAAAATGCGATGATCTCTTCGTAGGGTACTAGCCATTCAAGTGTAGCTATTTATACAAAAGGCGATGGGGAAATACTTTTTTCGGTTTTCTCTCTCGTAGTCCATTCAAACTAGTCAAATTTGGTATACAAATTAGGCCTATCGAGTAGATAACCGATTATTACGGCATTATGTACATATAGTTAGTAATACTTGTACGTGTTCAATGTCAATTTTTTGGTTTGGCCGAGTCCCCTTAAATATTCTGAATTTGGTTATAAAATGATGCGTTTTAGGGATGTTTTTAGTTTTAAAGAGTATAGGTTGATTTTTCCCAGTTAGATAATTTCAATCTTATCTTAAGTGCAATTTAAGTAGTTAAAATTATTTATATGCACGATGATGTCCCTAAAGTCTTAAATGACAGGTTTCTCCAAAATGCTTGCTTAAGTTTTAATTTAAGTAACATTTTAGTCATATCCTAAACGCATTAATTGGAATTAATGTTATGGAAACTTTAAATTGGTTTGTAAAATTGATAAAAGTAATCGATGTTAGAATTCGCAAGGAGTAACTTACGAGTATTTGATATACTTGTGCATCTAGCTTATACATTCCATTATTTGATATTAAATGTCAAAAATCTGTAAAATCTTTGTTCGAATTCCATTATCAATTTATATGCATTTTCTGCATTCATTTAATAAAAGTTATGTCAAAATTATGTAATCGGTATGCACGATCTTAAGCAGTTTATAATTCCTTTAATAATCAGAAGTTCACGTTGAAAGTTAAAAATATGCTTCATCATTGTCCAATCGAAGTAAAATGTGCACTTGTATGCATTTTTCTGAATGGCCATCATAAAAAATGAATATTAAAACTTCAGCTTTTGCAAAATGTAGTAAACTGATAAGTTGTTTCACTGACGTTTACAGGTGCCACAAGTTCCGACAACATAACCCCACTTATAGATCTTATAATTTTAAAAAATTGAAGTTTTTAATTACTGTTTGAAGTATTATCCTAATCTGGCTGCTGTAAATCGCGATTAAAATGTTTTAAGAAGCTTATTCTAATGAGATGTCTGATTAACCTCTTGAATGACTTAAGCCGCTTATAGACTTCATTATAGACAGGCATTTTTTACCCTCAGTAATTATCCAAAAGCAAAGAAAGTGTATTTAGAATTTCACAACCTGTAATTGATGGCCTCATTTTTTATGAACTTTCTTCGGCAGTTTTGTTTTTCTGCGAAAATGAGATTGTTTCTGAGAATGTTTTCTAAGCCAAAGGGACCCCCCAAATATGGGGGTCTGTGTCATTGGAGGTGTATTTTAAGTTTGAACAACGCCAGTTTCTCCCCTTGACCCCTCGAGGGGTTCAAAAGAAACTCTTCTTTTCTCTTCAGAATGAAAATATTTGAAATATTTATGGGAATGCTCAAATTGGGCGTTATTTGGGTTAGCTTTGTGCGTTATTTTCAGGGTTACATTTGAGCCCGCGGGATAAGAGGGGGGACTTTGTTTTCTAAGCATTTGAATGTACTCAAAGAGGGGATTTCAACGGGTTGTACAGGGTTTCAACAAAATCACCTGTTGTTTTATTTTCCTTTACGTATGTTTTCATTCAAGATTAACTAATATTGACGAATGAAACATTGCAGGTGTCACCATCAGGTAGACTAAGGACGAATTTATCATCATCCCAAAATGTAACTGGCTCAACACCTGAACTGTTGGAAAGGAGAAGTGCGACAGTAGCTGACAACGGTAAGTTTGATATATCGTTATTGAGCAGAAACCAAAATAATGGCCATGTTGATTCTGTAAATTGTAAACTAGTATAAGTGGTGAAGAAGGTGGATATTTGTAGACGAGCAATATGGTATTCTTCAAAATGGGTCTTATAGAGTCCCCGAAATTCCTTCAAAAATTCACTTCCCCCTACCCCTGTCCACATGATGTCCATTTTAGCCCAGACCTCTCCAGAAAAGTATTTGCACTATGAACGTGTGGTAATTTCCTTGCATATTTTAGTCCAGTTACGGGTTTTTTTTTTTTTTGTGACTTAACACATTTCTCTGAAATATACATTTGAGGATGCTAATTTATGAATCGGTCCTCTCGTCCATTGTTTTGTTACCATGCACGGTCCACCTGGAAACACGGGGAAAGTTTGTCGGTTCTTGGGTGGCACTTCCACCCATGGACAGGTGCGCAGACCATTCCAGGTTGAAGGTCAGACCCACTCGCCACCATTTTCACGGTCGGTGCCAGTGTAAAAGTGACCTACGGCGAAATGGCCGCCACCCCTTCTTCGGTTTCTTGCACCTTTCCCTCGGTACGTAATCCTCCACCCACAGGGCTTTACGTGGGGACCATCCATTCTACGTTTCTAAACCGAGGAAAAGAAGGGGAAAAAATGCATGGCTCCAGGTGATATTTGGGTAGCTGGCGTTGAACAGATGTCCATTTGCATCCCGACACAAATTTATGCCGCAGATGCAAGCGTCTGGTGAATTTCTTTCGTCAGGTTTCACTTCTTAACTATACACCTTTATATCTGCTCCAAAATGGTTTCGAGACTCGAGGTTTTTCCTCCTGAAATTTTAGAACTGGCGACTATGTACCAGACAATGTCGCCAAGTTGTATTAAATGCGTATTCATATCTTGAATACATTTAAACTAATTACAAAAAATATTAATATTTCTTATAATTAGTTTTTTATGTCGTATGGGCCTTTATGACTTGGAAGATTGCTTAACCAGAAGAGCATACAGGTGGAATAGAATTGTATTTCCTTTGAATCGGGTTGACAGGATTGGGCCATGATCCTTACTGGAGACTGTTAGTATGATTACATTGGAGGATACAAGTTACTGTAACTGGACAATACAGTAAATGCAAGAACCGGTACCTTGGAGCAAGTAGCAGGTGCTCTAAAGATTTTGCAGGTCATCCGGTAAAAAAAACCAAAAAAAAAAAAAACCCAGTTTTCCAACCTAACTGTTAATGGGGGTCTATTCTGTATTCGTTTATTAAGATAAAGGTAGGGATAAAAAGTTTACCATTGCAGGTATTGACTTTAGGATCAGTAAAGTACTCTTTGTAAGAAATGCTGATGGGCATGTTGAAGATAAACGATTTCGTCTGTAGCAATGTTTTATATTGCATGGGTGTAAAAGTTTTATGACCCCCCCTCTTAAAGGTGAACATTTTCCCCCGTGGTTCCCACCTAAGTCGTAGGTGGCGCTGCTGGCCGCCCAAGTTTTCGGCCTTCGGGGTAATCCCACGCCTACGGTGGCGGGCCCTATGACCCAGTGTTGTCAACGAGGCGAGGCGTGTGAAACGAACGAGTCCAGGCCGTGGGGAAAATGGCGTGAGAGAGGGGCAAACGGGACGTCTACAAGGAAGGATGAGGGGGAAAAAATGGCGGACGACCCCTGGCCCACTAGTACGTGGGTGCGTGTACTTGAACCGGCTGGAAGGTGTGCGAACCTGTTACATTCGCCGTGGGTGCAGTAGAAAAAAAAAAGAGGGGGTAAATCGGGGAGGGGATGATCGTTCGGACACGCCCGATACACCTGTTAGCCCCTCGACGCCGGTGAAGTCACACAATGGAGTTATGCTGGTTAGGACAGGGTTGCATGGAGTGCTTTTTTTCATTAGATTCCCACCCTCTAAAAAAAATGGCCATAACAGGATGTTTTCATGGGGTGCAACTTTGGGTTATCATGCTAAAAACTGTAAACTGCAGGAATAATATTGTTTCGAGTCCAGAAGGAAGTATAGCCTATAGATAACAACACATTTTTTGGAAGAATAAAATGCTGGGTTTAAATACCTATAAATATAATTATGGCCTTTAAGTGATAAGTCAAAATTAGTGGTATGTATGGTATGGGAAATGGGCCATGTGGAGGATATAGTTAAGCCTTGTGGAATTGTAAGAATTACACAAGTAGTATATAGAAAGTCATTTCCAGGGCCACTTATCAAAAACTATGTTCATATATACCCTGATAATTTTTAAGTTATTTAAACTGGATTATCAATTCAAGTAATAAAGTAAATTAAATTAAATAAAGCCGTGAATGGCTAATATATGTGCAGCGCGGTTGCTTATGATAGGGTCGATAATTTATCGTCTAAATACTAATTGTAAATGGAAAACATGAGTGGATAATTTTATTCCAGGAATTGTTTATTTAGTTAAGAAAAAATTGAGAAAATTATAGAAAACCTCTTCTTAAAAAAACGTGTGTCGCGACAAATGTAGGTTTAGTTTGAAAAATACTACTGAATTTTAATTAAGCGTTTCCCCAATCCTTATCTACTTATTTTTTCACATGTGAAAGTATAGTTTAAATGAAAGTTTTCCTTATACATTGAAATTCCATTTTCGATATTTCCCTGACTGATTTCCGTATACGTAGCTTACTGTTTTGAGTAATTATAGATTTATTTATGACTTGTTTTCTCACGTTCCATTTCGAATTATTACCCAATAAAACCTATTTAAAAGTCTGTAAAAAAAAGAAGTGATTTGTTAAAAGTGGAACATTACAGGAATTCCCAAATGACCCATCTTTAAATTGGATGTTTAGTGAGGAAACTATAAAAATGAGAGTGTAGAAATAAACGTGTGAAAGTGCGAGGTATGTTCCTTACTGGTGTATATGTGGGAACTGTATTTTTTTTTATGGTTTTGTGTGGTTCTTCTAAACAATGTCATTTAGGTGTAGTTCACCGCTGTAATCGAGCCGCAATACTTGTTAGGGCCATTCACCTGTAACTGGTTATTGCCCAAATAAACGCCAAATGTTTGCATAATAAGTGACCCACCCTCCGTGTGACCCACTGGCTGGACATGGGAATGATGGGAGAATGTGGTTTTTTGGGGGGTTGATTCGGAGGGTTTCCCACACCTACCCCTCCCTATACCTGTTGCGTTTTTTTGTCATCCCCCCATTGTGAAGCCGGGTCACAATAAGCAGTTTTCATCCATTATGAAGACCCGACCCCCTTGAGGTCAACTTCTTAGTTGTCCAAACCCCGTTAGCTCAGTTTTGCCCAAATATTTTTCAGGACAGTTACTACAGGAGGGGTGTGTATAGGGCGAAGGGTCGCCGGGGGTAAACCGGGGGCAGTTCCCAGGCTTCGCCAAAGGACCTTCGCCTAACCGCGTTTTATGAGCATGGGATCTGCCTAAATATTTATTGCGGCACTTTTCTTCGCTCAATTCGTCCTTCAATCATCAATTGCAACTTTTTGGGGGAGATGGGTTTTAAATGCGGTCGCATTTAGTCAAATTTAACCTGCAGGCTCTCCTAAACGACGATTAAATGCCACGTATGTTCATGCAACCCAGACAAATACAACCGTGGTAATCATAAATTAACGGGCTTGTTAGTGTGGGAAAAAAGATGGGAACCTTTTTATATTGGTTTACAATTAAGACGTACTATATACATTTGTGGTATTTTTAGTTCTCAGCACCAAAATCGCCTCCAGATTTAACTTTAGACATCTGCAACATGAATTTGTAAATATTTCATAACAACTCAGTTTTAAAAATGGACAAAGAGGCCATTAAAAAAGGACGTACCCTAAATTACTTCAAAATTTTATCCCTACCCCCTGGCCACATTATTGTTAATTTTAGCCCAGCCCGCCCCCCCCCCTTCCTCTCGTGGACGTCCTTCATTTTTTTTTTTTTTTTTTTTTTTTGGTTAAAAGTAGGATGTCCAGAAAATTTGTGAAACATACAAAGGCCCATCCTATAAATTTCCCTTTCCCCCTAATCCCCTCTTGAAGACGTTCTTTTTGAATGGCCCCAAAGTGTTTTGAAATATAATTGCCATGATCGGTAAGTGGCTCCCTTAAATTTTTTACTTTGACATTTTTTAATATGTTATCTCTTAGGGGCCATTCGAAAAGGACGTCCTCGAAATTCCTTCAAATTTACCTTTCCTCTACCCCCTGTCTACATCATGGTGTCCATTTTAGCCCCCCATCCTCATGGACGTCCTTAATTTTGTTGAAAAGTAGGGTATCTCCAACATGGCCACGTCCTTTTTTGTCACACTGCTGAAAAATAGTGCAGCATGTGCAGTTAGGGTTACCAGTTCTCTGTAGGATTAACTCGGTTACTCTGGATAAATCCTAACCAGTCAATGGACGTGTGCAATAGTCTGGTCGTTCTACCCTAAAAGCACTACTTTGGTAAAACTAGCAAGTCTACACGATGCAAAATGAATGACGACGAAGGGATAAGGGGTTCTTTTCGATTTTTCGTCTGTAGTTACCCTCTCTAAGAATGATGTTTTCTGAAGTGTAGTATTTGCGATAAAAGGATGTAATTTGTTCAAGCAATTCGGTTGTGCATTAACGACGCGTGGTGCGCATCGCCGTTCCACCAGCAAACGCGTGCTAAATTAAAGGTGGGTGCTCGGGGTCACGACCTTTAGGACTGTTTTACCGATGCTTTCTTTTATAGCCATTTTTTACTATTTTTTTTTTCTGTACATTTTCTAATAATTGAAGAGATGGAATCCCGAGACCCTTCATGTGTGCTTCCTCGTTACGACGCTCGAAGCACGCGGTTCAAGGTGGATCCCCTCGAAGGAGTCCTGTGTGCCCCTAAGTTCAAGGCACCTGTGCGGAGAAGGCCTTTGCTTCAAGGATTGGGGGGGGGGGATACCCGTTCAGGTGGGGGTGGTGAAAGTCGCCACAGGGGTGCATCGTGGACTCCAATGGGCAGGTGGTAGCAATTGTAGGGCGTTAGTTGGCGCCCTGTTTTTTTTTTCTCCACTTGTTAATACATTAGTATTTCTACGGTGGTGTCTTCTATTCTGTAGTAGTACTGGTTTCATTTTTGATACAATGTTTTAATAAAAAAATGGGGAAACATTTCCAATCATGGCACATTTTTTGTTGTTAGGACATACGTTTCTATGGAACATCGAACATGTATGAGAAACTTTGCAATTTTCCGTGGAACGTGTATGAGATTCTGTAGAAGTTTCTAGTGGAATAATAATTATAATATGGGACATGGATCTCACGAATCCTATCGTTTTGTGGAAAAAGCGCCATCTGGCGGTCTCCACGCGTCAAAACCTAGGAGCAGGGCCCAACGCTGGCTACAGTTGTGCGGATGGGCAGGTGGACGGCCAATGGCCACGGGCGGGTCATCCCTTAACTCTCCCTTCCTCAACCGTAGCGCCCTTGGTCCGGCATCTGCCGAAATACAAACGAAAAAAAATAAAAACGGGGGAGATGAATGCGATGACATCTGCTCGGAAGGGGCGATGAGGGACGCCCCCTCGAAGCAACGTTCAAAAACGAGGGGCATCTGGACAGCTACGGCCTAATGACTGCTGCAATCAATCGCCTCCGTTTAATTAAGAAGCAGGGGAGCGAAAAAAAAAATGATGTAACGCCTTCTAATGGAACATGGATGGGCTATGTAGTTCATCGATACGGTAGCACCTCCATGTGGGGCAGCATTCTTTAAAGGACATATTGACTTTCCAAGATGGCCACTTTTGGAGACTTGCTTAATCAACATGGTCAAACCACAAATTACTTTTGATCTTTTCTGGTTATCATTTACTAATTTGTTAAAATCGTTGTTTTCTCTCATTTGCAGAGCCCAGGTTACAGCCGTCACTGGCCACAGCTGGATATCCGGCGCCCAACCACAACAGCAGTTCCTTCCTGATTCCCAATCCTTCTTTCGTTTCATCGAGCGAAAACTGTGATCTCGGAGCCCTCTCGGTCGTTTCTGGTTACCAGAGTTGCGCGTCCGAAGCCCTTCGCTACCTGATGGAGGAAGAAGGCCTGAAATCCGATGACTCCCTCGTGGCCGGCCTGCGACAACACTTAGAGGCTCAGCAACGCCTCCTGGATCCGGAAGGCGCTTTGAGAAACTACATGGCTGCCATGGCCAGACTGATGGCCAACGAGGAGGATTCCGATGACATCACGGACGCCGAAGAAGATTACGGCGATGTCACGGATGCCGAGGTACTTTCTGAATTCGAAGACGACGAGCAGATGGACGAAAAGTTTCGCCATCTGGCGTCCAGTATCTTGTCCGGAATGTGCGACGAGTCGCACTACAACGGCTTCGTATCGAACGAGGACGAATCTGACACGGATTCGGAAGTCAGATGGTTCGATGCTGGAGCACCGTCGACGTATGAACCAATGTGTGAGGAATACTCGTACGACGCCACTGGAGCACCATCACCATCGCCGAGTATATGAGCTTAATGACTTAAAAGTAGGATTCAGTAAGTGTTCTATAGGCTAGTTTGTGCCCGAGAGTTAACGGATGATTAAGGATGGCAGCCTACGTGCACGCTAAGCTAAGCCCGTAGTGTGTTTTATGTTTTTGTCTAACGGTCGATTATGTCATTCTCAGCATATCTGCAGATCGTAGCTACAATCAACTTTGGTTCAGACGGTGCGATGCAACGTCGCTAAACATTTTTAATCGACGAATGAATTTAATCGGGTATGACACAACCAACCTTCTCGTAATCCGTTGTTCATTTGTTAGTGTTTGTTTTTGTTACCGCTGTAGTCTGTTGCACAGTGCTCTGTTAAATCGAATGGACCAGTTAATATACACTGAGTCATAAAAAAGTAGAGCCCGATAAAAAAAATTACAACTTTGCGAGAAATGCTTCGATTTAAATGAAATTTGGCATGTACATAGCTCACCGTGCTCGAGAAAAACAGTTGGAACTGTTGCAATGGGGAAACGCCACAGTTGATCCAACCCAACTACTGGCCACCAAACAGTCCAGACTTTAATCCAGTGGACTTTAAAATTTGGAGAGTTCTCCGGGAAAAGGTTTACAAATCGAAGATTAATAATATCGAAGACTCGACCGGCGTATAATCGATTCGTCAATCAAAGAATGGCGCGTTAGACTCCGGACTTGTGTAAAGGCCACTGGAGAACATTTTCACCACATTTTATAATTCATTTTTGTTCCTACACTATTGTTCCATGTAAGTGCCAAATTTAAATCGAAGCATTTGTCACGAAGTTGTGATTTTTGTATTGGGTTCTACTTTTTTATGACTCGCAGTGTAGATGTAAAACCAACTATGACAGTGGGTATTGTCATTTGGATGGTCTTTAGAGTTGCCCGTTACCTATTAACGGAGTATGGTACTGTCCATGACAGTATTGATAGTATTAATTTTATTATTCTTTTAACTAATTAATGGATTGTTTTATGTTGAAAATAAATGATGTTCATCTCATCATCATGCACCTGTTGGATTCTCATTGGAAAATGCAAAATGTAAAGAAATGGACGCAACAAACATTATCTTTTTTGATAAATTATAATTTTTATTCTAAAAATATAAAAATGGTGAAACCGGAAAAAAAAGATTGCTAACACACGTGCATAAATTTATAGAAATACTAAATACAATATCGGCAGTGTATACATATATATTAAACTATGAAATTATTCACAATATTTGACTAGAATAATTGTAAGCAAAAAAAATATGAAAACCTATATCACTATTGGAAAGTAGATATCAATTAGCAACAGGGATTATCTTCTGTATTTGTGGGTGTGATTTTTTTGAAAAACTATTTTAAATTGTTTATAATTTAAATGTTAAATTTAACCAATATTAAAATTGAAATTTTGATTTTGAAATAAGGACGTCCATAAGGGGGTAGGGGGGGTGGAATCAACTTTAGAAGGAATTTTGGGGACGTCCTTTCTGAATGTCCCCTTAGTAGATTGCGAATATCTCGTTTACGTTGCTAATTGCTACAGTGCTTATAATATCTATAAAATTTGCTGCATATATATTTTAAAATATAAAATGACTATAATTATGGGAAAAGGTGAAATTTGCCTGTTTGCATTTGCATATTATAACTTTTGGTCGATGATGTAACATTTATAACCGGAAAAGCATCTGACATCACAACTTTGCCGCCAATTTGGTTATATAATTACGAGGCTCAGGTGTCATTCGAATCAAGATGTCGTCGAGTAAAGAAGAGTTCGATTTTCGTTCGGCAAAATTTGCATTATTAGACGGTATTTCAGTTCGGTTTTTTCGCGAATTAGAAGTGTTCGCGTAAAACAGCTGCTCCTGATCGTCGTTGCCGATGTTGCTTTTATTATCAATGCCGGTAAGTGGACTTTTATGAGTTTTTATCATCGCCTGTAATTTGCGCTTCTTTTCGGTCCTCGAGGGCGGGTTGCACTTGTTGGTCCTGGTTAATTTGAGAAGTGGACTGCTCGTTTTTTTCTCCTTTTTCTTCCTCGTCCTCTTGCTTTTCATCTTGCCTCTGTTGCTGAAGTTTCGTTCTGTGTTCATTCAAATGTTGTTCAAGTTCCTGAATGATCGGATCATCTGGGGCAAAATGTTCTTCTTCGGTCAGAAATCGTATAGTTTCTTCGGCGCAAAATTGATATCCTAGCAATGCCGGGTCTTCCTCGATCGATTCCTCTTCGTCACTCTCGGAAAAATCTTTGACATAAAAAAAAAGAAATAGTAATTTACTAGAGTAATTACTAACCATAAGATACCTTCAAATGGGTGGTTTGAATCAATCAATGGAATGCCATAGGCATACTATGACATTCCAATAACATTCCAGCTTTCAAAAACTATTCAGTCGCATACTTTTCCACAACTTTTATTTAACAAATTGGGATGAATCCATAGGTACATTCACGTGAGAAGTTCCAGCCGGAAACGTTTATATCCAGCGTTTCCGGCTGGAGCTAACAGCCTCTCGCGTGAAGGTTCAATGTTTTAGGTGGCCTAATGCAGTCTATAATTGCTATAATAGTCTTTAATTGCAGAACTCCATTACTTAAATATCAACTAAGTACTAGTTATAATTAGAATTAATGATATGCATATTAGTAACTTGACTAGTAAAAAAATAATTTGTATATTGATATGGATGGTTGGAGTTTTAATAAAGGGACAAGAGAAAATGGAGTCAAGGGCAAATATTTAAAAGGCAGCTGAAAATTGTAATTGGAAATAATCAAGGGAGGGTTGGGAGGACTGGATTAGCATATTCATGATTTGATATGCGTACAGGGTGTGCCAGTAAGCACACTAACTCCAGTAATATCAACTGTTATGAAAAATGAAATAAGCAACCTCTGAAGCACCTTGTAAACAGTACTGAAATGTAGGAGTTGTATTATCGAAAGAGGTAAAGCCGGCTAGGGTTTGATAAAATGAACACATTTGCACGAAATGATGTATACTAGTTTTCGTACATGATGTATACAAGTTTTCGTACATGATGTATACAAGTTTTCGTACATGATGTATACTAGTTTTCATATATGATGTATACAAGTTTTCGTACATGATGTATACAAGTTTTCGTACATGATGTATACAAGTTTTCGT
>JAQGAE010003180.1:0-15437 GCA_034696685.1 Julus scandinavius | reverse complement strand
TAAGACAAGTTTCTAAAAGAATTCTAAGCTAAGACAAGTTTCTAAAAGAATTCTAAGCTAAGACAAGTTTCTAAAAGTATTCTAAGCTGAGACAAGTTTCTAAAAGAATTCTAAGCTAAGATAAGTTTCTAAAAGAATTCTAAGCTAAGATAAGTTTCTAAAAGAATTCTAAGCTAAGACAATAAGTTTCCTTCAAAGTTTTCCAGAAATTAGTTGAACTATTTTAACTACTGGAAATTCTTTGTTTCAAGATGGCATGACTGGAACAAGTGCATGCCTTCTTAGTTCTGAAGACAAGGAGACCTCAAAACTCCTGCAGAATTTCTTGCCCGAATCTTATCAGAAGGTTTTACTATGTTAGAACAAGATGACTCCAACTGATTTTTGCAAGAATCTCTTCGATTGTGATGTTGCCAATGCATGGTAAGATTCAGTTCCGGATTCCGCAGTCGTTTTTTCCCATACGCGGATTCCGATTTGTATCCGCGCATTGAACCCCCTCTGATGACGTATGGGTTGTATTCGACGATATTTTTGGAGCATGAATTTAGTGCGTGTGGACGGAGATCGGTCCTGGACTTTATCGATTCGGTTCGGGAGCGCAGGAATCTCGTTTGGCTTTGCTCGTGCACTGACAGCGGGTAAATAAACACAGTTGGCAAGTGGGAAACAAGCCAGGTGTGCTTTTCCCGCCTAGGTAGATTTAGAGCCTAGGTAGGGATTCGAATTCCGATTACCGATTCAATTTGGAATCTACAGGGTGAAATTGTATTTGTCATAACAACGAACATGTCCTAGCTCCCCCAGAACACCTCGCTCTGTTCACATAAAGCTGGAATCACGATCCTATAGCCGAGATTTGCATCCAAATCCATTCTGATTATATGTATGTTGTAAATTTAAGTCTCCCCCTACTTCAGTAGCATGAATATGATTTGAATTGTGGTCACACTTTCGTGATTTTGGATGCAAATCCAGAATTAAATCGTAATCAAGTTACAAAATTAAACCAGTAATGTGTTAACATTCATGCAGATTCCAATAGTACTTCGTGTCTGAAATTCGTAATTGAATCTTGATCCACATCCAAAAAAATCTTATCGATATCATACGTTATGGATTTAGATTTGGATTCGAATCGTCGAATCTCTTTTAAGACTTATAGCATCTGGCAATGAGAATCTGGATGTTGACGCCCCGTGGTGATGGAAATTTTGCATTTAATCTATACATGGCTTCACATTTATTCTTAAAAACGCATTCAGTCATATTGAGTATCCATGCTGAAAAACTGAAGCTCATTGCGAAACTTTTCCAAAAAAACTAAATTTATTGAAAATGGATGCTTAAACTTTTCATACATTTTATATCTGTTTAATTTCGTAGAACTTTCTGGTCAATTCAAGCTCGTTTTGAAGAGGATGCTGTAAAGTTTGTCTAATATTCGATCGATGCGTGTCTGACATTGCCTCACTTTCTAGATCAAACAAGTTTCAGTGAAACGCTCATTGAAACCGTTTAATTTGTACAATGGGTTTGCGATGTTGGTTTTGTCACCAACCGGGGTTGTTGTTTTCTTGTGTACCCGCGAATTGTTTGTAAATTTAGCGTCGCGTGCTGTTTGCCCAGACGGCGCTGTTTGCTCTAGCATACGGCCATCTTGAAAGACAATGTGTATGACGTCATTCAGCTTAGGAAATCAAATGAGGGTCCAAAGAGATCCTAACCCCCCCTTGAAGGGAACCGCAAGTAGGAATAGTAGGATATGCTATTTCTCCACGTTAGAATTGGCGGTATTCCAAGCAAAATACCGACAATTTGTAGTATATTTTACTAAAGAATTTCATCTACACCTTGTCATCCAATGTTTATATTTCTCTGAATGGCTTTTAAAGAAAATGCATTAAAACCATAAATAATCTACTTTGTCGTGTTTAAAAAACTTTCTGGTATTAGGTGTAATCTTTCTTGGCATTCTACAAATGTTTTTCTAGTCATCAACAGCGTTATATTTAGTTTTTTCCTGAATATCTTCAAAGTTCTCTGAATTCCATCAAAACATCCTGATTGTTGATTGTGTTCCAGAAGTTTATATTCTGGTGATCAGCACTTAAAACATTTTGTCCATCACTCAGATACTACAAATGATGATGACCATTGTATTTTCAGATACGTCATTCCTCAGCTGTTACCATGACCGAGGATTGTCACAGGAAGATGTTGTGCAGCAACAACCGCATAGGTAATCCGCTTAATCTGGTTGTTGTTTTCCGCTATTTCCTACTTAAGCGACCCCAGAAAACCACGGTGCGGAAACGGAATAAGGATTAAGGGCTTATGGATGCGAAAACCGCACGCAATTAAGCATTTTGGAACGTTGGCTGTCATCTGCAACGAGTCTTGGAACTCTATTGGTAGGCTGAGGTTGAATTTTCTTACCATCACAACGATCACGTGCACTATTATAGTATGGGACAGTAAGGATATCGACGTTATGATGCAAAAAAAAAAATAGTCTCAGGAATTTTATTCCTACAAATATTGTAAAAAAATTATTATACTTATTAATTAGGCTAGAATTCTCCAAATACGTTGCCTTAAAACCTGATTACTTTGGGACAGTTTGTGGTGTTTTATGGAATTTTGGAAACGTTTACAACAAATTACGATCCAAAACTTACTAGGATAAATATATTCAACCGAATATTGGCCCATTTTTACAGGCGCAGGGATATTCTCAACAATTTCTTTTCCAAAGTTACCCCATCGTATTGGATAACTTTGGGACAAGGTGGTAGTTATCAAAACTTTGCAAGTTAAATAACAAGAAAATACAGATTAGCAGAAAATGTATTTTGGAGCAGTTCCCAATTCACCCAAAGTACAAAACGATGACTGTACCAAACTTACCAACTCTTGTTCCAAAGTATCAACATTTTACAGTAATTCAGAAGTTAGTTTAGACCGATATAAGACCAAAATTCTTTTGAATTGCATAAATTTCTTTTTTGTTGTGTTCATATAATCTTTGAAAAATAGACGGTCCTAAACATTTTTTTTTTTTGGTTTCTGAAACAGAGAGGGCGCTGAAAATACACCTTTCAGACGCGTGGCGCCCCATGGCGTTAAAACGGACCCTCTCCATTACTGTAAAAAGTTCCAGTGCATCTATGTATATGGTTAGGATATCTCTCAAAAAAGCTGAACCTGTGATTGGGACCAGCTGTCACGGTTGACAGGTTGCTTACTTAACCCTGCCGGGTTCAGTTTCCTGACGAAGGCCTCGCTCAGCAGAGACACGTCACGTGCTGGGCTGACCCTATACCGTTTTCCACCCCCACGTTTCTGACAAGGGATTTCAGATATCGGTTTTGCCATAATATTGTTCTTTCAATTCGATAGCATGGTTGCGAGACAACTTGTAGGCGCCATTTTTTTTTGTTTGCGGAGAGAGAACTTTTTTGTGTGGTTCCATTTTAATCCTGTGTTCCCAGAACCTATTAATACTTTTTCACTAAAAAAAACTCGTTTGGCTACTAACTGTTAATAGAAGTTGTTTGCAACTAAATTGCGTACTTTCGTTGGGCGACAATTGAATGATAAGGTTATATTTATTGACAAATCATTTGTCTGTTTTCATTGATTCAAAGGAAGATATTTGGTTGCTGATTTGTTGTGCATCAGTGACGCCGTTTTTTGTTTTCGAATTTTCTACATTCTGGTCATGGGAAACGGCTTGATTTTTCAAGCTACAAAGTTGAGTCTTTCTTTAAGCGGTTGTTTGTTGGGGATTCTGTTTTGATAGCAAGTTTGCTTTATGTAGCTGGAAGCCAATTTGCTTTATTGACTTTCTGACTGTTTGACAGATTTGCTTCACTTCATTGGAATCGATTGGTCGCTTTAACTTGCTTCATTTGGTAATTTCATAAGCTGGAATTCCAGTAAAAATCTTTATTCAGAAATATACTCTGTAGTTTTTCATTTGCTGATATCCAAATTAAGAAGTACAAATTTGGGTTTTTTGCCCCAGGGCGCCAAATATCCACGCTATAGCCCACTGGATCAAAGTTACCTAACAGGTCTTCAACATCTTAAAAACGGATTTATTAAGAAAATAATCGTAGTTATTATTCCAAAATTCCTATTAACAGTTTAGCATCGAGGAGAAATCTATTTTCTTCAAAACCTATACACTACACTACTAAATAGACTCAAGTTGGCTGCTCGGGGAGGGGGTTCCCGTGCCCCCTTGTCCTTCTGTGGGGCAGAGGAACTCTCACCCCCAGGGGGCGACAGCCATCTCCCACGCCTCACTTGTTTGTTTTGCACGTTTTCTGGCTTTCAACTTGTTGTGCTTCCAACGTCTTCCATCCAGCGCACACAAACAATGGCCACTCTTGGTTTCCATGCGCTCCACTTGAACTCACCTTCGAAATTCTCCCATGTCTTCGACGCAGGTAACAGCGCGGATGGATGCACGTTTCGTGACCCCCCGCCACTTCATCCCTTCCCCCCTTTCTCCTCTCTGCATGTCTTCCAGAAGTGTTTGTACGCCCTGTCAGTCCAAAAATGCGTTCGTGAGGGCGAAATCACGAGGCACCCGGGAGCAACCATGGCTGCCGGATGCATGGTTCAACCAATTAAACAGTACTGACATTGTCCAATTTAAGGGGCTTGACCATGAACGTTGTGTTGCTTTCCAGAATGGCCTTCTTTGTCCATGTATTCTATCCTGGTGTGCAGTAAGCAACTTCACTTTCAACCGTTCTTACTTTTCAAAAATGGTGCTTTAGTGCATTAGTCTAGTTTACAGTAAGCAACCTCTGGATTGGAACTCGAGCGACCATGAAATGAGTGGAAGTTGGCAAGCTTCAAACTCCAAAGTCCATTATTGTAGAGTACTTTTGAAGAATTACATGTATGTCTTGTAGATTGGTTGGAAGCAGTTATCTCTTCAGATGTGCTTACTTTCTAAAATGGCATCCTAGTGCAGAACCCGTTGCACTGCCACGGGGTCAGCTTTTCTAGGGCTTTATTCCGGACCCTCCATCTCCTATCAGCGCTCTCCAGAACCCCGTCCGGAAAATGTTTTTCCAACCGATTTGGAAGCGGGGGTGGCGCTTCTGGTGATCCACCTGCGGAGAAGCCGGGGTTTTCCTCCCGTTGTCCATCGTTTAATCGATAACTCTGACGGGATTAGGGCTCGTGTGGAATCCGGTTTCGTTGCAAACTGGTTTCGCACTGATTCCGGGCTTAGTGATATCAGCGCTCGTAATGTATCCGTTATTACACCACGTGGAATCTTTGGGGTGCCATTGATTTTGTGCAACCGGAAGACTGCACATTTTTTTTTTTTACAAATAGACACCGATACAAGTTTTTGGAGCCAGCTCAAATTTGGAATTTGACTTTTGGGCTTTCCATCCATTCTCATCGCTGTTCTGAATGGAACATGTGCAAAGTCACAACGTGCATTCGTTGTATTGATGGATAAGCACATGTGTCTCAAGTTAGCTCAAAGCCCATGGGTCAATGGTCAAAGGCCGTAACGTGATCCAGTGCTATGAGATAGAAATCCAATCTCGATTCATCATTTTCGATGTACTATACGTCCTTTAAGGTCTAGTCAGCCATCTTATTACAGTTTTTTTTTTTTTTGGTAGGGGGAGAAAAAGGCAAAGATTTGTTTTCTTTTCCCCATCATTGCCCGGCCATTCCGCTAATGTTATGTTTACGTTTCATCCTCTCCAACACCAAACTCAGCCTTGACGTTCCTTCCCCGATCTCGATTGACAGCCGCAAACTCAAGTGGTTCCTCTGGTGGCAACAACCTTCCCCACAGTTCTTCTGCTTACAGAAGATGAACATTTGAACAATTAGAGAAATTTGCTGTGTTGTTGTTGGTTTATTTTCCAGAAAAACTCGATAACATTTTTAAGAGACATTTTTGAATTGAGGCATTTCTGAGATGTTTGAAAAGTGTGTTGTAGTGGGAAGGAAACAAATGGAGACACTGGGTGTATGTGGGGCCTAGTTGTTTATTCTAGAAAAATTCTGTGGAAATGTGGTAAATTTCCAGACATTGACACATACGAGAAAAGCAGTAGAAAAACAGATGCATTCAGGTTATAAGAAACTGTTAAAATGTATAGCAAAGTTTTACAGCCCTTCGTCATACAGAAGTTTAAGAACATTTGAAAATTACCCTTGTTGGGTTTTTTCAGAAAAAATCGAGGGAATTTTAAGGAGACACGTTTGAATTCACGCATTTCTGATGTTTGAGAATTGTGTCGTAGTTGGGAAATTAAAGGAGAGTGGGTGTATATGTGGGGCTTCCTTGTCAATTTTTTGGAAAATGCTGTGGCAACCTTTCTCAGCTTTTCTTCTTAGAAGTTTAAGAATTCGATAAATTTGCTGTTGTTGTTTTCTTTTCAGAAAAATCATAGGAATTTTTTAAGGAGACTCTTTTGAATTGTGGTAGTTTTGAGATGCTTGCAGAGTATGTGGTGGTGGGGAAATTAATGGTGTTTGGGAATACGTGGGTCTTAATTGTGAATTTTGGGAAAATGATGTGGAAATGGGGTTTTACAAAATGTATGACACCAGCCGTTTAAAAACCTAACAAAACTACAGATGCACATGGTTTAGGATGACCTAACTTCTGTTAAATTCTGGAATTTATAGTAATGTTGAGGATCAACAATCTGTTTATGAAATGTCTATAGAGGGTATTTTGCATACATCAGTGATATGAGATTGTTTTCCGAGGAATTTTGATTAGATTTCAAAACGTGCTGGAGAACACATGGGGAAAATACTGTTAGGAAGGTCAGGGCCCTCAATGGACAGTCATATTAAATATTTTCTTTGCCAACATTCATCGCCTCCCCCCTTAATTCCTGAAATATCTCCCTCTCCGTACCCCTCGTTAGTCCCCGTGGTGGTACCGGTGGTGTGGGGGCAAGGTCACCCAGACTCGTGCTGATGTGTTTATTCAACGTGATTGATGTTGGTACGATTGCTCAAACGCCCGTATTGTTCTTTGATGAGGGGGTGCAGTGCCCCTCCCCGTCTTTAGGTGTCGGATTTGGGGCTGCCCCTTTCATTAGCGGGGCATCCCCTCCTCCCCAAGCTTTGGTATTCTTGCTCCTCGCCATTCACAATTTCAATTGTGATTCGTGAGCTGGAGATGGGGTCCAACAATGGGAGCCACAAGGACCCGATAACACTCATATAAAATGAAGGAGGTCTGTTTACCCCATCCCCTCATACCACCTCAGATTCTCGAATAACCGCGTGATTATGTAATTGGAGCCAGATTGCATCTGCGACACCCCGATCCCGGGGGATTTCCCTGTTTTTCCCGTGCTGCTATTTGAGGGGAGGGAGGGGTAATTGGCCACCATTTTGAATTTTTGCTGACAATGGCAGTACATGGGGATGTATTGTCTACATGGGGCAGTTTATAGAAATTGGGGTAACATTTTGGAATACCATTCATGTTTTTATTTTACTTATGTAACAACGAACATGTGTCACCACACTCTGGTTTTTTTTTACCAGCATTCATTTAATCGTCGGTTTGTGGAAAAATGTTGATAACAGCTATGAGAAATTATTAGAAAAGCATAGCTAGGTTTTGTTTTTTTAATATAATTTCCCCAATATTTTAAACTCTGTATTGTATGGACACCTTAGGATACTGGAATGCCAAGGATTCAGTAATATATGTCTATGCCACTTCTATAACATTCCAGTCTGGAATTTCATGGTAACTAATGAACTCATTTTCCAGAAATGGTCACTTTATAAACTTGGTTTTGGAAGATACATAGTATGTTAGCAAAAAATTCTCATTCTCCAATAGATATAAATATACTTTTTTCTGGTTATAATGTATCCCTACAGGCAGTTGTTATAGCCTATATCGAAACAATTTTTTTTTTTTCAAAATGAGGATTTTATTTCAAACGTTTCATTCACAGACAAATCGGGGGGAAAAAACAGTTTTCCTCGGGGAAGCCATTATTCCAGGAGCGAGATAATCGTTGGTCATCCCCCGGCAAACCCCTCACTCTCCTCCCCTCACTGGCCATAACCAGGTGCCGGTCGAATAATCGCGTTTACGCCGAGGGCGTCGCGCCTGTCACTCCGGATCGCCGCACTTCGGGGGTCCGACGAGTACCGTTTCGAGTGCCAGCCACCAGAGTGCGCAGCTGCGCATACTCGCATAGCTCTCCGTACTCGGGCAAGGCATCGACGGCAGGTAATCGACTAGAGAGCGGCAGTCGCATCCTGGTTGGCTCTCCGTGAACCTTGGATTTTTCTCTCGCGGAATCCGGATTTGTCTCGCGGTACCTGTCGCGTTCTCTCTTCGCGCGGTAAAGCGCTATTTTCCCGTGCTTCGAAAGCCGCCACGTGCCGTGACGAACGCGGCGTTGGACGAAACGCTGCCGCCCGAGCAACGTCCCGCTACCGCCGACCCTCGTGCGGGACGTCGGGGTTTTTTTTTTAGTCGGGATTTCGCGGATTACGGTTCTTGTTCGATGCCCTGATTACGTAAGTTTACCAAACGTTAATTATTCTAAGAAAAGTTGTCAGACATACACGATTTTATTAAGGCTAAACGGGATTCCGAATGTGCTGCGTATGCAGATTTAAATCTACGGCAACGTGTTTGTTAGCTCTTTAACTGCACGTGTGCTACCTTTACTTAAAACGGGACATGTACCGTTTTTTAACGTGTACCTTTCACGTTGATTTGGGATCAGCCTCTTGACATGTCTACCATCGAAAATTCTCGACTTTGTGTATGGCAACATGTTACGTGTTGTCGATGGTCACTTGCATGCAAATCCAGAAAACTTAAAATTCACTGTTATGATCGTCATTAAACGACAACATGTCAGTGACATTTTATTCGATCTTATAATGTTAAAATTGTGGCCATGTTCACACACAAAATATCTGTGTTGGACTTTGAATTATTTTGTAACTAGGCTTAGTGCCAAGGCGCATTTTTGTGGAAAACTTGTTAAAATTTTTTGTTAACACGGGCATAGCAACATGCTATCATGGGAACTAGTTTAAAAAGTATTTTTTAAAGGAACGTTGTATCTATTGTTCATGTTGGACATCTGAGTACGTGCATCCCAAACTGCAACGAATTAGTTCCAGTAACATATGTATTAATGTCATGTGTTCAATATGTTAAATCGGGTGTTACATCTAATTAACACCCATAATTCAGAAAATGCTAATAAGGTAATGAAGGGTTATTAGGTTTTCTGGCATAGGTCTGAATGTCAAGGGTCACCACCAGTGAAGGTAAAAGTTCGTTCGGGGCATTCACAGCAATTTGCGCTTTGATAAATTTAAGAATTTCTCGCCTTTAAAAACGCGGTTCGGGAAGCTAAAACAAACGGGTCAAAGGGTAATTAACGATAAGGAAACTCCGGGAGAAAAAAAAGCAAATGAATGATTCCAGTGTTGATGTCCCGTTAATGCATCGTTTGCGTGTGAAGGTCTTGGTAATAAAGCGTTACCTAACTAGTTAAGATCTCGTTAATGACGTTTTAGCGTGCTGATTTATGTCTCGTCGAAGTAATGCCAAGCTCAAGTAGTTTCCGATTTATGCAAATGAAATGGTCATCTAATTTGAGAATAAAAAATCAGCAAATAATCTCATTGTTGAATTTCTTATGTTGCTCTCATGCTCTGATGGTACATAAAGTATGTAGTTTTCAGTTATGGCTTGGTGTTTTTGATTTTCATTTATGGCTTGGTGTTTTTGAACAAAAATAGCGAGACAAATTTCTATTGAACGAAATGTAGCATATGATTTATAGCATTGTCTATTTCCTAAATTATTTTATCTCAAGTAGTTCTCATCGCATGCAGGCGTGGAAATTCCGTATTGCTTGTTTTTTACACATTTTTCTTATGTCCCAAATTTTTGAGGAGAGAGGGTTGCTTTCGGCATAAAAACGAGCAAATTACAAAAATAGCCCCCCCCTTCCTCCCTCCTTTGGCATGTTTTGTCACTTTCGTTGTCTTCATTTTGTTTTTGGGCCATTCATTTTGTCAGTGCTTTTGTTCTGGTGCTTTTTTTTATTTTCGTCCTTCTTGAAAATAACTTAATTTTCACGGCGTTCGGGCGGCGCACATTTCAAGACTGGGAGCTGGCTTGCTTGGTTTAACCATTGACATCAAGCAGCTTACGAGATGAATCCAAAACTGACCAAGTTAGAAGAAATAAATTGATAACTTTCAAACGTTTTCTCCATTGATCCAACGGCGTCAAAGGTTAAGGGAGCGATTTCAGCATGGTTCAGTGCACCGTTCATTTGTTTTAAGTAGTTTACGAGATAACGCGAGCTCAAGTTGTCAGCAACGATAAGAAACTTTTTTTATTTCCAGTAAACGTTATTCTCCCCGGTTCAAGGGTTTTATACCTTCCATTTAAGTGGTGATAACTTGCGAAGTAACCACTTTTTCGTGGCATGGTTTTGTCTCGTAGTTTCCCAAATAACGAAATTTCAAAGGCGACCACGAGTTTTAAAATTACCAGAAAAGGCGAGTTCAAACTTAAATCTATTTACTATATATAGAGAGGTTACTGTGTATACCGCCATCTCAAGTAGTTTACGAATAACTCCCAATTTTCAAAATTTTGAAGAAAACAAACGACGGGACTGTGTCAGGGACTTGCTAAGAACTAACAGTTTATGAAATGTTATTGTAAGCCGTTTCCCCGCCGCGTGTAAGCCGGTTTGCAGCCGTTAGCCGTTACACTTCCGTTTCACCGCCGTTGCTGAACTTATGCCCTAATATCGTTCGGCTGAGCTGTTCTTTTGCTCTTGATGGAGCTATACGATGCCAAGGAAGGACTCGTTCATGCCTGCGATATATGTTAAGTAGTTTGCGAGATAACACATGCAGTCCATTGCTCCGTTTTGCGGTTTCAAAGCTTTTGTCAATCGTACCCGTTTCGTAGCAAACACTCGACTCGGGAGCCAAGCGCACTTTCGCCCTAATTAGGACGCCATTTGAGCGTCCAATTAACCCCGCGTTTCAATTAATAAGCGGGGGCGAGCGACTATCGCGATTCTCGAAGCGTTCGCAGACTGCATGATGCAACGCAGCGTTAAAACACCTATGGAACGTTGCACCATTTATTAGAAGCGACATTTCGAATTATATGTAATGAGGGAATTGGCATTGGTAGATGAGGAACATCTTTGATAGTTTTTGAAATTAGCAAAACCGGGAAAATCGTGCAATTTTAAAATATGTGTAAGTTTTGTCATGGCAAAAATGGTCTTGCCATGTAAAATTAGCAAAATTTATTAAAACTACATTGACTAAATTTTTGAAAGCATGCCCATTGGAAAACTCTAAAAGAAAGTTGGTATAGGGAATTCAAAGTTTGCAGTATTGAATAAGGCCACAGCCACGTTTTCAACTGAAAGAAAATAAGTGAAATATTGAATTATGCAAATATACCAAAAACACCATGTCAAAGTATGAAGAAGTTTTGGGATTAGAGACTGCAGAAACTCTGAAAACTCTCGAAACGGTGTAGTCGTTATAGGTTATAATTAAGAGTTTTGATGCAATGGGCTGGCTGTCTGCATGCAGTGAAGTGGACCCAAACCCTCGAAACTCTTGAAAAATCGTGAGATGATTCCCTGAAAGCGTTGTGGTCAGCAAGATTCCTAGCTAATTTAGGCTCTGATTGCTTTCATTAGAGCAGGTTGGCCTTAATTGGACCCCCTATACCCTATCGCTTAATATCGCCTGTTTGCTTGCTGCAGCTTTATTTGGGTTATCAAAATAAAACCATGTTTTTCTCGTGTCTCTACAATGAATCTGCAAACAGGCGTTATCGCATTTCTCGATAACGCTTTCGCAAATATTTCGCTGGAAAGCTAAATTGACGGACGAACTCTGATGACCATGTGTGCACCTTCGTGGGCTCAACCAACGCGTGGGGAATCCAAAAGGGGTAAAAGGTCTGCTTTCCGACAGGAATGGTCAGAAATTCAGAATTTTCGTTGGAAATAGTTCACGGTTTGAGAATGGGGATGATATATGCCTATCACGACATGTGCCCGATAAGATATAGCTACATGGTTAGAGATTGGAGGTATAATATATAGATTATAAAACGAAGCTACTGCATGCATGGCTGCACTAAATTCAACTTTGAGTTAAGCTAGAATTATAGCTGTGGTCACGGAATGGATTTCATCCTGAAAACAGATTTGGATAGATTGTATAAATGAGAATGTGCACATGTGCTCACTATAGTGTTTTCAGCTAGGATGAAATCTATTACGTGACCACAGGATGGTATGGTCATGGAATGGAATGAGTTGTTTTATTGATTGTGTAATAGACAGCATTGATATAAAAAAACTAAAAAAAAATGTCAGAAAAACTCAACACTTGCATCAAGACAGTAGAAGTTGTCGAGATACTCGTGAAAATCCATACAAAGTTTGAACTGTTTTGGAAGGATTGCTTGGAGATGGCAATAAAGTGTGAAGGCGAAGACCCAAGGGTATACAATTTTTGAGTTGCTCAGACGGTTCAATACAAATCGCCCCATGCACGAATTCCTCGGTCGCCAACCAATCTCCTTTTTATTGGATCGTAAGTATTTGTAAAATAATTGCCTTTTTCATGTTCCAAGGAATTAAATTTGGTATAGCGTTGTTGGGAAGAAACAATTTGCAGTTTGGGGTTCAGTCTTTCGCGAGATCAATTTTTATTGGATGCCAACGAACTGAGTCTTAAAAAAAATGCAATCGACGAGGACCATGGACCAACTGGGGATTTCTGCTTGGGAAGCGGTTTATGGAGCAGATTCTGGAGCCGAATGCGGTTTATGGCCCGTGGGGGAACGAAAGCCCCCACTCCCATGAAGGAACGCTTCCAACCGAACTTCGGGATTTGGATTTTTAAGAACTTTCCAAAAAACCAAATCCAAACACGTGAACCAGTAATTTTGTTGGTTTTGATCAGACCTTTGCTTGGCATTGTATCAAGGAAAGTAGATAGACTGCTTGCTTTGAGTTTTAAGAATTTGTAAGAATCAGATCTTGTTTGTTGCCAGAATTTTTGCAGAATTCTCAATAACATATGCATCTGTCTGCAGTGTGCGGTTTTAAGAATCTTTCAGCAATTCTCTTCTAACCACTGTGTCAAGTTTTTTGTTAAATATACCTGAATTTTTTGGAGATTCGTGCTTTCTGCTTATAAAATTTGCCCCAGATCTTGATTTAAGACTGTTGTTAGTTTTAAGTTTAGGGAACATCTTATAGTCTCTGCAGAATCTAGAAGTGTCATCTTGTTGTTTACAACCAGTGTGTGCGTATGGGATTTTTGTTCATATTTGTCTGTGACGTCCCAAATCCTCATTTCTTAAGAAACGCAGGAGCATCGCAACCGCGTCTTGACCCTTGACCCCCGCGTGATGATTTTCAGGAGACTTCGACCCGATTAGTGCTGAAAATCCATCGGATTTGTCCTCCAGGCGAACGCAGTCTTGACTTCTCGGTGTGTTCATGTGCTTTCGTGCTCCTAATCTGCGTTTTCTGATAACAATGAAGGTGATAAAGCCCCGCAAATAACTGCGTTGCTAGAACTGATAGCCGATGTGGCTACCGTATCGACGATGGGCGATGGGGGAGATAAGGGGTCGCGACAATTCCAACGATTTGCATTCCAATCCGGCAAAGCGGGGTTCTGGAAGAGCACCCTTATTGAAATTTCAAATTTTGAGAGACAAATGCAAGAAGGCCGGGAAACAAGGATGTAGCGTTCAACTATATATACAGTATAAGCTCTTCTATAGCTCGATAATGCAAAAACTTTGAAAGCGACTCTTGGAATACGTAATACTTTTACGTGAAAAATGAAATTCCCCCGACCTAAGATCGTTGTTTACGCGTTTCTTAGCGGGTTCGAAAACGATATAAATTCACCAGTTGGCCCTCAAATATATGAAGAAAAGACAGCAATAATTCGTTTCTTTCATATCATTTCCATGCACGTTTATACATTTTTTCATTCCAAATAAGCCGCTGTCACGAAGTGCATAGCAGCATTTGCGTGGCTGGAATATCAAAAGAATGCATAAGTCTTAGTACTTTCAAATATATAGGTAGCTGGCAGCCTTTTCATGGCTGGAATGACAAATGGAATACACGTGATACCTTTTATAAAAGTTGGCTGCGAGTTTCAAAAGAATGCTATATGGTACCTTCGAATAGGTCTTAAGATCTGGTCAGATGGCTGATGAGCCTTAAGAGTTTGGGATGTCATAACATTGAATATGATATTCCACAAAGTTTTGGCTTAAAGCCACCTATTGTAAGGTATATTTTAAAAATAAGCATAATATAATGGAATTCCTATGACATTCCAGCAGATTAGCAGCCACATAAATGCAGATATCTATTGCTTGACATTCCAGCCTTGCTGAGGCTGTCCAGTTATTGCAATCTCAATAATACAAAGCTAAAAAGGTATGTATACATGGAGAGGCGATTTACTCTCTTCAGTCTTTGGCTTTCCAGCCATGACTGGAAGATTTAAGCCCGGTTTTATGCGAATGCGGATGAAATAATTTTAACTACATTCTTTATGCGTCATGCTATGCAGTGTTTGTTGTTGTTTTGTGTTGTGACAAATGTGTCCTTCGTGAAAAAGAAAGCGGACGCATGCATGGGATGCCCACGCTCATTGTGAGCAGTCATCGGGGCGGGGTCAGGGGTCGCGCTGCCCGCTGGGCCGAGTGATCGATCGGGTCGGGGGAGGATCGCCGGCGAGGGCGAACCCGATTTTGCGGTGAACCTTGACCACCGCAGCTGTGAGATCCGCTTACCCGCCCTGCTTGAGCATGAGATCGTTCTCGGTGCTGATCTCGATGATGAGCAAATCTCGAATGTGGTACGCATGCGCAACAATGTTTCAGCGGAAACGAGGATGACCGATAAGGGCGATGTGGCAGCCATGATGAACTTTGAACCTTGCGTACGAGGAAGACGTGCCCTCCGAGGATTCCCGCAGTGGTCCTGAGATCGCTACCGGGGATCGATAGCAAGCTATATATATATCGCTATAGAATGAGGTGCTTTTCCAGTAGGTGACTGATAAGGAATTCATGGTAGCACTCCCAACAGATGAATTCGAATCTTCGGAGCTGGTTTGATAATTTGTTTTTGTCAACTGGTGGTGTAAACAATGCCTCATTCTTGTGCTGACCGGAATCGGTTGAAATGGAACACTTTAGAAATGTGGCAGCAGTGACCGGTAGTCACAGAATTTCAACTTTTAAATTTGAAAACCGATTTCTACACTGTAAAAACAAAAGTCTGAATCTAAGACACTTAAAGTGACAATTCCTTGTAGACAGGATTCATACTTTT
>JAQGAE010003179.1:0-15439 GCA_034696685.1 Julus scandinavius | reverse complement strand
ACTGATTGGCAGCTCAGAAATTGCCCTAGAAAGTAGAAACTCGATTATCCGGATTTTTGCTTATCCGGATGACCCATTGTCCCAATTAGTCCGGATAATCGAGTTTCTTCAGTACTGTTACTTAAAATTTTACGCTGGAAAAACTGTAGTCCTAATTTCACGTCTTTTTTTCGTGTCAATTCTTGTATAAAAAATCAAGACTTATTGTAAAAAGATAAGACACTCTACACATATTTTTTTTTAAAAAAAAGATGCGTAAAAAGTCGTTATTTTCTCTACAAGAATTGGCAAGGGAAGTCTTAAATTAGGACGTCAGTTTTTACATTGTAGATAATTGAAATATTCAAAAAGATATATTTACTCATGTGAACTACTGCATGCATTAATGCTCATGGCGTACTAGTGTCGAGATTGGTGTTAACAGGCGAAGTTTTTGTTTTGAAATAATATTATTTTGTGGAAAAGTAAAAATAAATGTGAAGGCTGCCTTTCTAACTCAATACATACATTAGTTTCTTGTAACCATACACACGTACGGACTGTCTCTTTAATCTAAAATGCATTACTCGGCACAAGTTCCATCATTCTTTCAAATTAAACAAACACTTTCATCACAATTAATGTCAGAACATGCAAGTAGATAAAAACTATAGATGCTATATGTAGCTATCGAAATAATTAAACATATTAACTTACCAGGAAGGAATTGGAAGATCATGTGAGGCACTTACTTGTGCGTGAAAACATTCAGTTTGAAGAGATTTTTTTATCCTGGACGAGTACATGTGTCACTTCCTTGATTACAGGTTGCAACTTACAATTTCACCACTCGAAGAAACAAAAATTGGTAAAGATTTTGCCATTTCCAAAAGCCATGGAGTGTGCTGATATACGCCGTGAGCATCTTCTTCTTTGAGCTTGGTAACAAAGAATGAAAGCATGAACTGGCTTACAAAGTGAAGGATGTGTGGGATCTTGAAATCCAATTCCCATGTATATGTTATAAAATAAACAAATGAATTTTACAGCTCTAGAATGGAGCCCAAGCACATAGCTCCAGGAATTGCAAGTTGAGATCAGCAAGGGTCAGTTTGGAAATTTGAGTTGAAGTTGACCTTCTTCTGGCCCCTTTATAGCCAGTCTTTCACTTTAAAGTTTAATTTACAGTAATTTGGTTCCCATGGGTCCAGTGAGCGGACACTATAAACATATTATTTACACAGCATCATTTTGCTTTCATGATTAAATCACATATTAATTGAATCAGATAATAAAATCGACAAATAGAATTTATGAAATAAAATTTGTGGAACAATTGTCCTATGTCAGGAGCCGAACAGGGAATATAACACTATCCGAAACTTGAAAATGTTATATAAATAGTGTATTATATTACATTGTATTGCTATAACTAATGTGTTTTGCTGCTAATTATTTGCGTTGATCAGTTGGTGTCATAATATGTATATACATTTTTTTTTATTTAAACATTATTGCAGCTACCCAACAGAAAAAAACGTGCCGTAAAATTGTAGTTTTAAAAGTGCATTTTATACAGCACATTAATGAAACAAAAACTAGTTTTCTTGCCACTTGCATGGAACTACTCGTTTACAGTAGTTTTACTCCATTTTTAATGCAAAAAATACAGTATTTTTTCCAATCATGATGGCAAAATATTTCCAGTTTAAGACTCTGTGCACGGTTAACTCCACTTTACTGCAAAACTACTGCAGTTAATTTGAATGAAGTGCAGTAGATTTCGTGCTGGGTATGTACTCTGTACGTTAAAAATACAGTACCATATACAGTAGAACCTGCTTAAAAGCATACTCTTGGGACCAGTGGAATAGGTAATTTCCCCTTTTTGGGCACCATTTTAGAAAATTTATACAAGCACATATAGCAAATGCGTTGCATCTTCCTGCTTGTTGCATTTGGTAATAATTGTGTAGGCCCACATCGGAAAAAAATGGTGAGTAAGGTTAGGCACTCACGACAAGGACAGATTCTGTCATTGTCGTTGTTGACATTCCCTTGCAAAATCATTGGGGCCTATACAAATTATTCATTATTACTTTAGGTGGGTTTATTCATTTATGCAAGGTCCCCAAGTCGGGACCAGCACATTTTAGACTTTTAGAGAGGTTATTCATTTACACAGGATGCATTTAGACAGGTTCTACTGTATTATGTGGCTCGGCACAAGATACCAAATCAAAAGTATCATGCAGGGCGGGGTCACAGGGCTTGTCCCCCTCGGATATCGGCTGATTACTCTAGGTATTGATGTATTAGGGGAAACTAAGAATTCTAGTACTATGCTGTACTATCTAGCACAGTATATTAGGATTTAGCATCAGATTCTGTGGCACTGTTACTCTATAATATAATATATATATATATATATATATACTGAGAGTTAATCTACTATGAGTCACAATGCAAGACGACCACACGCACTGGTGATTCCTCATTTCCATTCACCTTTGGCATTTTTCAACTCCCTCCACCACCTTCTTTTTTTTCAACAAAAAAATAGTGTCTGTAGAATGCCTTCTGGCAAGGCTGCATCCTTGTTGTTGTAGGTATTGGAGGGTGTGCGTACTATTCAGGTGAAAATGGAACACCCTAATGAGAAGTTCGTAATAGTTTGCATTGGTTAAAAAAAACATGTTTTTTGGGAAAACATGGCGCCATTGCAGTTTTTCGCGTTTACGACACATTCCGGACGCTGGCGAATATCTAACTGCCAATTTCGAAAGAATAAGGTTGTTTTGGCATGTGTGCTGGACAACTGGCACAAGTGATAAGTTTGATCCAAATACGTAGTATATGTTAGTTAATTGTGTTGGTCCAATTGGATTTTCTTAGTTTTTTGTACTATGTCATACACTTTCTGAACTTCTTGCATGAAAGACCAAAATACAGTTCCATGATGACTTAATTTTGCCAACAAGAACATTTAATTTTTGTTTCATTGCCATCTTTTGACAATAAAACAACTCCCATTTTGCCATTAACCTTAATAGTTTAGCTTGCAATTTATATGTATTTCGCTAAAAAGTTTGTGGAAACAAGAAAGGTAATACAGACATGTTTTTTTAAATCAAGGAAAATTTAATTGAAAGATGTTTCTGCTAAATGTTTAATTTCTCAATCTTGGTTGGGTGTAATCGGTCAGTTTCTTGTCATCGCAGGGGAAGGTTTTTACTGCCTATGTCTGCTAAAATTCTATTATTTTTGAAATTTAACATTACGCATCTATTGCCATCTAATAATTACAAGTAATTTTTTCTACTAACCAAGCTAGATTTGTCATAACAGTGTTGAGGAAAATTCCACGCATGTGCCTGCAGAACATGTACACAATTACCATATTTCAGCGACAAATCCAACGTAATTCAACATGTATAGGTATTTACTGGATATTAAATCAGTATTGTTTATAGAAATTATTTTGTTTTTGTTAAACAAATAACCATTTTATTGCAAATTTTAGACTACAGAAAAAAAAAGGTATTGAGGCGAGTTAAGCATCGTGGCATGTAATATTCAACAAGAGACTCATTGTCACTATGGGTTAATTGATAACCTGTGTCATAAGATCCAATTCCTACATCTGTTGGATTTGCAACTGATTCTCCAACCCATGCAGGGGTTAGGCCTAAGTCTGCTGTGCAGCGAGGGATCGTTCCAAGCGATTTCTCAACCAGGCGTTCAGACCTTCTAACGCCTTCCATGCTTGTAGTACGTAATCGCTTTTCAGTCGCTTTTAGATTATGTTGCCCATTACATCGTTTTTTATATTAAGTCGATCGTAATTACATCGTTTTTAGGTTTATTCTTTCTTCAGTCGCTTTTATCTCGAACATAACCAACACTGCACTGATGCAATGACCTGGGTATATTAGGTGACATTGACAAACATGGAAGTCGTTACTTGTAACGCTATGGTTGGTTCCAAACTGCGGAAAAGTGTTGGACTTTAAGGCTCCAGGACTGAAGTTACGTTAGACACGGCTCGTAGATCTCAGGCCATGGAGTCTGTGTGTGCTAACTCTGGCTCGTCCCACGTTGAATCCAATCCCTTGGGGGAGCCAGCAGCGAGGCGTTGACTCCCCCTCTCTATCCCTCAGATGCAATGGAGTTAATGATTTAACTATGGAAGTCTGTAAAATGATTGAAGTCAAATGCAGATTTAATGTTCAACTGAACAGTTTCAGGTTTTATTATCAAAGAACAAATGGTGATCTTGATAACAATGAAGTACACCAGAGGTTTCAAGAGTTAGGAATTAGACTGATAATTTTAGTCTGTGTTTCCTTTAATATAGTCTAGCTGGGCCCATCCAGGGACAGGTGGGCTGGAAGGATCCAAAATGCCTCAGGTAAATTAGTCCTGTCTGTCTCCAGATTAGTCCAGACTAAGTAAGGTGGAGAAAAATCTGTCACGTGAGTATAATTAAGGTAAACAAATTGAGATTTGTTTACCTGAAAAGTGGGGAGGTAAAACCCCTCGAAAGTCCCCTGTAAAATTAATAAATTTATTCTAAAAATAACCTAAGCCTAAAGATGATAATGAAATTTTGAACTATGAATGGGAACAATTACCCAATTCATTTGACAATATCGGTAATTTCCGATCTGTTCCCCTCCTTACTACCTTTCAAATGACCCCAAACATCATTTACGAATATTCTCTCTTCAGTATCTTATTATCCTAAAAACACATCGGCTAATACAAGGTTTAACAACATTTTAAAAGTATGTTCATTTAAGTTAATAATATATATAAGAATATAGAAACAAAAACACGTTCAATTCCTTCTATTAATGAATATATAAATTATTTCATTTTTATTGTTTTATAATTGCATTTCCTTCATTTAATTACGTATTTTGCAAACATTTTATTCAAAATCAAACAATGTTTGTCAATTCATTTTTTAATCAAATGCTGTTTTTCTAATAATCGCTGCCCAGCAAAACAACATCCCACTTCGATCACAATTACAATGAAATGAAAAACTCCTAAAATAAATGACTCTAAATTGAGCCAATAGGATATACTATATTTGAGTGACGTTAACTAGTTTATCAAGTTCAATTTGCATTACGAAAGTATATAGAATAGTCAAATTTGTTCAAGTTACATTAGATGCGCACTTCAGCGTTCATTGGCTGACTGCATGTTAATTGGTCCTATTATAACGATTTTGATATTTGACATTGAATTATAAAAAAGTTTAGGATCAAGATTTCATGGATCAACATTTGACAGTAACCAAAGTTAATTTTAATTCGTTGCTTGTGGGGAATGATCACATCACCAGGAAGACTAAATTAATGACATACTTTTAAATCAGAAATGATGGAACTGGAACGCGTCATTAGAAGCAAAACGTTTACAATTTCGCGCTTATAGGCATTTTTTTCTTCTAAAAATGACTGCCCATAAAGCGGCCAACTCCGACAGGTATACCACTAGAGGTGTTGGAGCCAAAGGAGGCCGATTCTTCAAAGAGGCCAATCAAAAAGGATATCTTCAAGAGGTGGGTAGGGGGTCTTCTGGTTTGTGGATAGGGAGGGGGTATGAAACTATTATGGACGTCTACTAAGTGGACCAGATTAAATGTGTCCATAGTCTCAAATGTACTTTAATTTGTAAAACTTAGGGAAAGTTTGGAATTATGCGTAAAATTTGTGTTACACATCAGTTTTATGCTGGAATTTCCCAACAAGGTCAAAAAATTTCCGTTTATCAGAAAAATTCTACCTATATATCGGCACTTCAACATGAGTATCGAAAAATAGTATCTCACAAGTTCAGAAAATGTTTCTAGCCTTTATATACATAGTTTCATTTCCTTATTCGACATGCAGGAAACTCCCTAAATTAAATCATCAGTTTTTTGTCTGTTGTGACAAATTAAGTTAATGCAAAAAGATGTAAATATTGGAATTTTAAAGTTAAAGGCATTTTGTATACAGATAACAACTATGCATCTCATGTTTTTATTCAACTGAAATTAATACATATGGTACTATAGTGGAACCTCTGTTACGAACAATTCGGTTTACGAACACCAGATGTTGTTCGTATGCATTACTCGGCACAAGATCCATCATTCTCTCAAATTAAACAAACACTTTCACCACAATTAATGTCAGAATATGCAAGTTTTTAGCTTGCGCTATATGTAGCTATTGAAATAATTAAACAAATTAACTTACCAGGATGACACTCACAGTCAAACAAAAAAAGATTAAATAAAAATAAAAACTGGTTAAAATAACTTAATAAATCAGCAAGGGCATCCGCTTGTCGTTTTCACTTTGAAATGGTAGATGTTTTTAAAAATGAATATACAAATTTGAAAAATGACCGTTATTTTACACGCTGCCAGCAGGTGGCAGCAAAAGATAGGCAAGTTGTGCCCGCAAAAATTCAAATAGTAACAATTTATATATTTTTTTAAATCTACTATTTTAAAATAAAAAATGACAAGCGAAGCCCCTTGTTGATTTATTAAGTTATTTTAAACAATTTTTATTTTTATTTAATCTTTTTTTTGTTTGACTGTGAGTGCTCCAGGAATTGTAAGTTGAGATCGGCAAGGGTCAAGTTTGAAAATACATATGATACTACAGTGGAACATCCATTGACGAACACCATATGTTGTTTCGCTTTAGTTTACAACACATTTATGGGTCCACCAATCAAAGGTCCGAGTTTCTGCAATTGTTTTACTAGCTTCAGCAGAACATCTTTGTTACTAATAAGTTTTACTAAATGCAGGTAACATCAAAAATGTTATAATTTCCAAGGAATTAAATTAAAATCGATATTAGTTTCAAAGATATAGCCAACATTGCAAATAAGGCAAAACTTCGTCTCTTGTTTTAGCCACTCCAATTGCAGATGCAATGGATACCAATCCATTGATAACGTCGATTACAGCCTTAAATCGTATAATTAACAACAGAATAGAGTATAATAATACAAATTTTCCTAATGAAAACAATGTTTGTTATAAAGTAAATTTCTTAAACAGAATCTGCAAATGAACTTTATTCCTAGCAACGTCAGCATGACGACACCACGTGGGTGTCTTTATTTCCTATTATGTTGGAAATCATAGATGTATATATTAAAATGCTTTCTTCTAATATTACTGTTATATTCATTTCCTTTCTGTATTATTTCCACACATAAGCCATAACATGTTAAAAAAATAATTCTAGAACAAAGAACGTATTATTTGGATTTACATTAATTGCAATGGGAAACATTGATTCAGTTAACGAACTTTTCGATTTATGAATAG
This sequence comes from Julus scandinavius, assembly GCA_034696685.1. Taxonomy (NCBI): domain Eukaryota; kingdom Metazoa; phylum Arthropoda; class Diplopoda; order Julida; family Julidae; genus Julus; species Julus scandinavius. Next base: position 8,109 of record JAQGAE010003179.1, on the reverse strand, counting down.
GGCCAAGGAACGGATTAAGTTCGTAAACCGAGGTTCCGCTGTATTTACCATATGATAGTATATATGGCGTCGGTAGTGGTAACGCTATCGGCTTTTCATTCAAAAAACCTTGGTATGACTGGTAGCCGACCCGGGACTGGTAGGTTCCCCTCTTCATATATTTTTTATAAACTACCAAACAATCCAAATTACAAATTCAAATTTTCTAATACCAATTGCCAGGTGGGCTGAGTCTCGCAATGCATGCATATGTGCTTACTATTTGTTATGAGGAACGTACACCCATACCTCGATATACGGCCTTTTTTAATTATGGCACATTTTCGACATACGGCCCACAATGTTTCGTTATACGGCCAAAAAATACATGGGGTGTCATGTGCGCATGCGCACAACAGTCAAACACCTTGCCGCTGGAACTGTGAAATACACAGTTACATACAAATATTTTTAAATCTTTTTTTCATTAACAGTTAAAGGACTAAAGAGTTAATTAAATAAATTAAACAATAGATTAAGAAAAATAAAATTAGAAAGAATTAAAGAAAAAAAAGAATTTATATTAAATGTTATCGATGATATCCAGTGATTGGAGGTGCTGCAGTTCCACAGTGCCTATGGACGAGCCGCTACTGGTTGTTTTTCATTATATGAATACATACATATGTGCATATCATTTTTTTTTAAATTAACGTTTATATTAGTACATTGTTTTCATGTAAGAACTTTCATAGAAAATAAAAAGAATAAAATGCTTTATGAACTAAGAAAATGTAATATTTTGTAAAAAATTGTAACGGATCTAATTGAATTGCACGGGTTCCTATGGCAATAATTGATTCGTTTTACGGCTTTTCGCTATACAACCTACTTTTCCGGAACGTATCTAGGCCGTAGAACGAGGTATGGGTGTATTTTGTTCTGTTTAGTCTAAAGTTTGGTCAAGGAATTAAATAATACTTTTAATGTAGAAAAGTTGCGTTTTTACCTTAAAAACCTCAGTTTTACTTTTAAGAAAACTGCATTTTTGCCTTAGAAAAATAGCGCTTTTACCTTAGTAAAATTACATTAGTTTTACATTAGAAAAATCGTGCTTTTAAGGCAAAAAAGTTGCAATTCTAAAACATAAAAATCGGATTTTTACTGCAAAAAAATCTGCAAAAAAAGTACTAGTTCTAGAGCAGAAAAGTACGCTTTTAGTACCGATTCGGCTTGAAATTCGTAAAATTTCTTGGATTTCGGGAGGGAAGGAATTTATCCTTAATATCCTCCCTTCTCCATATATACGGCCTTGGATATCATTAAATATTCATACTTCGGTCAGTATCAATGCATTGTTTTGAAACTGATTTCGATACTTTTAGCATCCATATTGTTACTGATATTGCCATCCCCAACAGGTGGTAAAATTTTTAAGGAACTTCGGCGGCTACCTTTTCGAATTGCCCTATATTAGTTGTAAACTAAACCCAAAGGCAAACAGTGTTCAACCTGAAGGCCAAACTGAGATGGGGTGAAAATCACGTGACACCGGACTTTAGAAAAGTTCAATTGCGGCTTGAATGTCTTTGGATGCGCACGCGCGTTCGGGGTGCGTCACGGTTAGGGCAGAGGCTAGCTTTGTCTTAATTACAGCTGTAAAGAGCTCGATGGCGTGAATGGTTTGATGGGTTTATTACGCATCTAGATAAGCACCAACTACCCCGAATTTCGGCATCATTCAAGGCTATTTGATCGCGTTTTTCCCCCCTTCGTTTTATTCGACTGACTGACTCTGGGTGGATCCTTACAAGCGGGTCGCTCCCTCCGATTCTTACTACACAGCTACAGGTTGGGTTTTTTTTTTTTTTGTTACCCGGTTATAGACGTGACACCTGCTATAAGGTCTATCCGTAATTAAGCTGGCCACTTCAAAGGGTGCCGCCAGTTTATAGCGTCCTATTTGGTTTTGCAGCGATGAAAAGATGGTTTCAATCAAAAGCCGCCATTTTGATTCGATGGCGTATAAAGGACGCTAGAGGATTTGAACGTCTTGCAGTGGCTGCTTTTTTCATCCAATATTTAATTCATTTTCACCCAAAGCCAGTATACACTGAATTCTGCATTCCCACGTTATTTTTAATCGATTTTGAAATAACACGGTTAACGTATACAAAAATAAACTAATTTCCATTTTAGATAGTTTTTTTTGTTTTTTTGGTTTAACAACATTCTAAATGGTGAATCCCAGTATTTACACAGGATGTTCCATGTTTAGTATTGGACTGGGTCTACAAATATTGGTTTCCAGCAAACAATGGGGGTTTCATGCACTCACAACTATCTATAAGTCTATCATTAATCAATAAAATACAATACAGATAACTACAATGTTCATAAAACGCATACATTGTAAACATTAAGTTGAAAAAAGTTAAAACTCCATTTTTTTGCGACATACCTAATTGTCAAAGTTAGGATACATTCACAATAGCTTTTAGGATGACCCTCATTTCAAGAATTATAACTTATTCTCGCTACTTTAACGTGTTAAACACGACTCAATTACTTAAAAAGTGAATTTTTATTCATACTCTATTATACATTGGCACCCATAATTTCAGATTACATTAATACTCAAGAACATTTGTAATCGCCCATTGTGAGTACATTTTTGTAATTGACTATGTTCATGCATGCCTTTTGAGTACATTTTGTATTAGATTACTCTTTGTACTCAGTACTCTTTTACTCAAATTCATTCAATGTACTCAATTACTGTCCAACAGTGCCCATATTTAAAACAGCGCCACAGGCGGTCGTTTTGGTTAATACTATCATCGAGTTTTGATATCTTTTTTGGCTCAGTTTGGAGCCCTCATTTGGAAAATCTAATTCCGCCAATAATGTAACTCAAAAAGTGCCCAAGGTTATGCCTAGACGTTGGTTACAATTGGCCACGTTAAGTATTTGCATCACGTTAATGGTTGGCATTCTAGAAATCCCATTGGTCAATCTCATCAAATCAGAATTTGGTCACAGCATGGCGCTGTTGTTCTTAACGCAAAAATCTCTTAAAAACTTAACTCTTTAAATTCTATCAAATTAACTTTAGACCTATTCCATATAAGGACACCTACAAATGCAGTACTGGCTATTGAAGCTTCAACATAACATTTCTCCCAGGTAGGTGTTGAAGGCCCATCCCCTGGCGTTGGTGTTTAGCCCTCGTGTTGCAGAAATAGGTCAACGTTAAAAATCCACCAAACCAAACCAAATCAACATAACATTTCAAGAATGGTCATACTTTATTTTGGGGCAATGATAAAATCATGCATGGTTGCACGAGAATATCTGCACAAACTGAAAACACAATAAAATGCTGTTCAGTCTTTTGGTAAGAATAAAATACAGCATATTTTAAGTTTCATATTAAGTTACATAAAAATCATTTTTCTCAATTAAAAACAAACGCGCATTGCATGCATGTAGAGTTATGGGAAATTTGTATATTGGACACAAAAGATCAAAACTATGCTAATTTGAATAGTACTATGAAGGAATGTTAACATGAAAATCGGGAATTTTTTAGCTAACCTATAATTTCTAGAATGTCACCATCTCATTGATCTAATCAAATGAAACCTTGGTCGAAATTTATACTATGGTTGCAACTTGATTGGGCTATGAGATCTACGCTGAACGTTCATTAAGCCGGGTCTCCACCAAGACGTACACGTACGTACATAGATACACGTATTTACAAGCACATGCAAAAACGTTTGCCCTCCGGGTTTGTTGCAGCCGCCATTTTGTAAATATATGTAAATATCAAAATTTTACACTTATTAAATGTCTATAATAGCTGTACAATTTTGATATTTACATAAATTTACAATATGGCGGCTGAAACAAACCCGGAGGGCAAACTTTTTTGCATATGTTTGTAAAAACGTGTATATATGTGCGTACAATGTACGTCTTGGTGGAGACCCGGCTTTAAAAGTCCATTTTGAATAGAAGTTAATGCAAATAACTTTAAGTTATTCCCTCCGTAAATATATCCGTTTGTAAATACTATATGTTCTGCCGAAATACAGCATAATATATTCTGCAGAATTCAGCAGAAAAAGACATAATTCTTAAATATACTTTTCTGCAGATGTTAAGTACGCTGAATTCAGAGTCATTTTTTGTATACACTGGTGAAAAAAACAATAGAGATTTCTACTGTTTTCTATTATTATTTGGAACGTTTTTTCTATTGGTATCAATAAAAAACTTCTTTTGGTTTTATTGGTTTCAATTGTTTGCTGTGGTTTTCTATTGTTTTCTATTGTTCAGTCAATACAGCTAAACCATAGAAGTCTATTGGTTTCTATTGTTTTTTTCACCAGGGTGGGTGCCCCATATCTCAGTGCTCTCAAGTCTCCCTCTACAGGGTGGGGCATATGTCTGGGCCTCTCAAATGTCATTAAAACCTCAGGCGTTAGGTAAAATGTGCTTACATCATCAAGTAGGATGTGATGTGAGGATTCCAGAAACCATGTGAAACATTACTCTGCACGTCATTTTCATGGTGGATGCGATTTTAAAATTTAAACCATAGGAGATGGAGCAAAACTTTGAATTAGAAAGTTATTCAGTGCTACATAATTAGTGCAATGGTAGTGCTTGTGACATTTATTATTGATAGCATATCTGAAAACGTAACTGTTTTTTTTCTTGCAGATGTTTGCATCCTTGCATATCATTTATGCAAGGCAGAAAAGCTATCACCAGGTCGTCAGGGGCTGGTAAATTTCACAATTGAATGCGTTCAAGTCATGTCATGTTAACTAGATCGTTCACCAACCAATGACACGACTTGAATACATTCATATGTGAAATTGACCGCCCCTGAAGACTTGATGATCGCTTTTCTGCGTTGCATAGCTCCTATGCAAGGATGCACACGTCAGGGAAATTAAGAATTACATTTTCGGAAGTGCAGTCTATAATAAATGTCACAAGCACTACCATTGCACAAATTATGCAAGCTGAAAAATTTTCTAATTCGAAGTTTTGCTCTATCTCGTATGGTTTAGATTTTAAAATCCAAAGCCATGGTAATGTTTGACATGGTTTCTGGAGTCCTTCCTCACTTCATAATCTAATCAATAATGTAAGCACATTTTACCTAGTGCCTGAAGTTTTAAAGATATTTGAGAGGCCCCGCATATGCCCCACCCTGTTATGGCCTGGTCATTGCCTTTTGGCTAGTTAGTATTGGACATGTCCAATACTAACTATCCAAAAGGCAATGACCAGGTTCAGCTTTACGAAAAAACATCAAAAATTGCCCCCAAATTATCCACATTTTATAAAATTTTAGTTGGAATCAACGAGGTTGCACATAATCTCCAATTTTATTTTCGAATTTTACAGAAGCAGATAGAAAGTTCAATACAGCAAGATCAATAAAGAGCTCAAAATGACCGACGACACGCCAATTTAATTTCATTCGACATAAGAGGTTTTCTTCCAGCCTCCAGGGCGCTTTTCTCGGGTAAGTATCCAACTCCTGATTAATCAGTTTGAATCTTTGCAAGTTTCATTTGAAGTATTGCCGTCTCCTTCAATTATCTAATGACATTCGAAGCGCTTCTTCCTGACTCCCATGACCGCAGCTGCGCTCCGCACAATGCTCATTGTCGTGAGGTTAATTTAGGCCACATTTGCCAATTAACGCTCGCAACGATGTAATTTGGCGTTTGTTAAACCGCGAGATGCAAATTCGCCTTCTCTCGAGAGGGAACCGAACTTTTGCAGATATGCAAAAAACGAGAAAAAAGGAAGAAGTCAATGAGCTATTTTGGCTTTAAGTGGCCACTTGGGATATGCAGTGGCATGGGAATTTGACAATGTCCAGATGAAAAGGGATGTGAGAGGCGTCGTAAAGTGAAGCACGACGGAAGGAGGGACTCACAGGCGCAGCGTCTCCTTAACGAGCAGCTGCTGGGCACCGACTTAATTGCCCAATTTGGCGCCAAAAAACAAGGCGAAAATGGGCAATCTGGTCTGCCCAAGGTGCCTTTCAATATTGTTGTCTTTTCCATCTTTCCCTCGCTTGTAAATGAAGATGTTACCGCCCGTATCGTTTCTTAGGCCAGGTCTCCACCAACAGCAACATATACAACATGAGGCTGGACTCACACATACACAAAACTTGCCGAGGTATATTGAAACTCACTATTTTGTCCTTACGTTTGTTTTGTTATGGAAGTGCTTGCGACCATGCAGGTAACCATTACAAACATTATTTCTGCTAGGGGTCATTAAAAAAGGACGTTCTGAAGAGGGGGTTGGAGGAGAGTCTGCCGATATGTGGACACCATGTTGAGAGGGTGAAGAGACACCAGAAGAAATGTGTCCTTAGTCCCAAATGTATATGAATTTTTAAAACCTCTTGGAAAGTCGAGAAGTCGGGATTTGTGTTAACCATCATTTTTATGCTCTGATTTCTCCTCGAGGTCAGGAAGTTTCGTTAATCAGAATAATCAAAAATTTAAACGATGGGCCTTTGTATATTCCAAAAGATTTGCTGGACAACCCTGCTTTAGTACTTTTCCAAAATAAATTAAGAACGTCTATGAGGGGAAGGGGGGAGGGTTTTTTGAGATAAAATAGACACCTTGTGAACATGGGTAGGATTCAATTTTTGAAGTAATTTCGGGGATGTCTTTTTTGAATGGCCCCTAGGGTAAACCAAGACGTTATGAGAGGTGAACTTGTGAATAAGAACACTTTCTATATGTGCGTACACCAACAACAAAAACCCTTAAGGCTCAATTTTCAGACATGCTTCCTCTCCTTGGATTTATCGTTTTGGGCCTTCAAAAAGCTGGATTAAATGTGGCAGAACGATGGATAACCCGTGGTGCAGTTTTATATTGCTTTTGAGAAGTGAAACACCTGACGCATTGCACGAGCCTGGTTCCTTTACCACCCCTTCCCCCTTTACAAAGATACATTCCCTGTCCATAAACTGGGCTTTCTGTCTCCTTTTTGAGAACTTCCACGTCTCGGACTTGATGGCACTTAGCCAAGCCCCATCCAAAGCATCCCTCCATGTCATTTGCGGCCCCACTCCACTTCCTTGTCACTTGTATCGCATGTCCTTTCAGTTGGGTATCACTTATTTCGCTGTCCTACTCTTTGGTAAGTTCTTCCTGCAAGTCGCTCCAAGGGACAATTCATCAATGCCAGTGACAAGGGTGGGGCCGCCATAGCAGGGGGACGTGTAACTGACACTTCTTGGAAGAAGTCCTCCGTCATTAAGCGGTTGGACTTACCTGTAATGGGCTCTGGAGGGGTGGGTAACCTTTCTGTGCATGCAAGGACACTGGCTGTCTGTCTTTAATGTTCATTGGTTGCATTGGATTCCTTGGTAGCATAAGCCACAAAGCTAGAGAAAAATGCTTTTTCGAATTTTTTTTGTTACTTGTTAGACCAGCAATTCCATGACCGCCTCTTTATCTTCTGCATCCCAGGGTGGCCATGGAAATTGTTCTGAAATGGGGACAAATAGACGTGTACTTGGACGTTCATAACTGCCCATTGTTCTTTCTTATCACGTGGAAAAATACATATATGAAATGCATAAGTTGTCAATTTGGTGGATTATGAATCAGGACGTTTCCAAACTCTGTAAATTTGTTTTACTTAAGATTTAGTAAAAATATAGACAATGTTTGTTCATATCGAATTAAAATACAGTCGAAACCGCGTAATTCCACGGGTTTAACCGGTTTATGCAATTATCCGGGTTTTGCATAAATACAGTAACCCTGGCTCAATTTTTTGCTAAAATCCTTCAAATGGCTAGATTAGCTAGCTATTGATGATTAATGGTCTACACATACATACATTATACTTAGCAAAGTTTTCACCAAATATGGCAAGTATCAACCATTAAGGTATTGTATACGTGGCTACACGTCTAGTTATATACCTGTGCATGCAAATATATAATGCGAACAATTATAGTCATACGTGCACTTATATGGCCATATACATACTGTGAGCACCAAAAGTCTTCATCCAACCCATATTTTCAGATGTTTATAGCTATAAAATAAAAACTACACT
>JAQGAE010003178.1:0-15440 GCA_034696685.1 Julus scandinavius | reverse complement strand
TCTTTTATAGTTTTAAAATATTAGCCAAATGTCCTTGGATGATGACTTTTGACTCATAAAAATTGACGAGTTTGTCTGAATTTGTTAAAAATTAAGTTAAATGAATTTCCTTTGACCTGAAACTTTTACATGATGTTAAGAACACTTCAATAAAGGAATGGTAAAAGAATTTTGAAGTTTCATAATGCAGTTTTTATTTAATAGCTATAAGCATCTGAAAATATGGGTTAGATGAAGACTTGGTGCTCACAGTAGTAGGTGTTAAAGGAAATTACCAAAAAAAATGTAAATGCTGGTCATTGTATCACCGGTTTCATAAACAAATTAAATCACATGTTCATATACAGTACAACAAAATTATAAATACAGTATAACCTGTCAACAGTGAACTCTTGTGGAATCAGGCCAAAGAGATCATTTTATATTAGTATTAGGGGAATACTTTTAATTTTGATACATGTGGGAAGATACAGTGCACATGTGTATACAATACAAACAAACTCACATTTTTTAGCGTAGGTCCAAGGTGTCCCAATATTTTTGAGGTAACAAAATTCAAGCAAACTTACCCGAATTATAAGTTTACTGGGCACCATGTAAGCCGAAACCCTAATCACAATTGATAAGTGGGCCGAGTCTGCCGTGCATATTAACTAAATATGGCCATCATTATCGCTAAACCCTTCAGAAAAAAACCCATCATATTTAGAATAATTAAATATGTGATCAAGGTCAATGTGCAATCTGCCATCTTGCTTATAAATTCCTTGCTCGACTTTAGGTTGCGGCCATCGCCAGGACACCCAGTGTTCCATGCTGCAGCACGGTAGCAGGGCGTTTCATTTCTTGCTGGAAAACTTTACACAACATTTTCATACCAGTGCTGAATGTACCCCTTTGTACCGAAAGCAAAGATGTACTTGCTTATGCGTAGGTAGACAATTGCTCAGGAGATATTTGTTAAAGAGACACTTGGACAAGTGGACAATGACAGATAATTGGTAAACCGGACAAAAGCACATTTGCCTATTATATTCCTTCATTATATGGAACTTGTTCAAAAGTCTTCTTGACCAAATACACCATGAGCAATTGTCCGTCTACGCCTGTTTCCCACCTGCGCATATACACAGTTAAGCTTGTGGTTCTGCACTAATATCCAATGAGCTTCCATATTTTGAACTTAAGTACGGGTATTGTATGCAGTAGGAGTAGGTTTAACAAGGACCAAAAAGTGTTTAATGTTCAGGGTATCATGGTCTGCCTTAATATTATTTCTTTTGGGGCCGACCTGGACTAACCAAAAGTGTTCAATGTGCCAAGCTTCATTATTTACGAATTGGTTATTTTTCAGAGATGAAAAACGGCGGCACGGCTTAATGGTTCGGCAAATTATCAAAAGAAAATATTTTAAGGATCCGCAGGAACCCAGTCTTCTAACATGGGCTGCAAAGGAGCAATTGCGATATCTGCACAACACTGATGCAGAAACATGGACGCCAGAAAAGTTGGCAGAAAGCTTTCCAATCTCTGTGTCAGGTGTGAAGGTAACATTATCAGATATTAACATGTATGGCATGAACTTAATCTGTGGTCTTCCATCCACGCTTTTCATATTAAACAAGTAGCAAACTACGAGTGCACATAAGGCAACGTTTCGCAATTAATTTTTTTTTTCCCGGAAACTTTTTTGCATTTTTGTAAACGACATAGCAGAAACCCTTAAATATTTTTACTAAAGCTTAAACTTAGGAGTACACACATTTTTATTGTTTCATGGAAACCCCCAATTTTTTGCCTTATTGAAATGCTTAGGACATCATGGGGAAGGGGCAAATAAGTTAATTTTTTCTAAGCTATATTATGCCAGCTCTTTCACTAGCTAACTTTAGTTAAAAGGATTTAACAAAACACTTTAATGATAAAGAATAATGATCTTGAATGATTATCGAGCTAGGTTGGGTAGTGGTAACGTTATCGTCGGCCTTTCATTCAGGAGACTTGGGTTCAATTTCCGGGTCGCCTACCATAACTGTGCTTTTCATGGTTTTCCAAATTTGTTTCTAGGCAAATGCCATGGTAATTCCTCTAAAACCAGCCGTAACCGTGCTCCTTCCTCTCTTCACATCTATTATAATTTATCAAAAAATACAAAACAAATCCAAAAAACTAATTCCAATTGCCAGGTGGGCAGAGTCCCACAATGCATTTTGCACTTAGTATATCTTGAATTAGTTTTGATGGCTACCCTCATCTCTTCATTTAATGTACTGTAAAATGACAATTTTTTAGCTGTAACCCAACTGTGCAATGTGTTTCAGGCCTTTTTTGCCCTTCCTCTGGTGTCTTGTTGTAAAAAGCCTGGCAAATCATGTAATGTGTTGCAGTTCTAGATAAATGATATGAAGTGCATTTTCGTAATTGATAACAGTGATTGTTGTATTTTTTTTAAAACAGAAATTACTATCAAGTTCATACCATATTTCAAAACCAGAAAAGATACTGGCGCACGACAAAGTTGTGCATGACCGCTGGAAGCAATTGCACAAGGATGGAGGCCCATTTCTAGCAGCACTCAATCCAAAGTTCTCGTCAGGGAACCTAAATATGGCGAACGCAATGGAAAACAGCAACTTGCCACTGCCAGATAACGAATGGCTGATGCGTAATTCTCCAAAGACAAATAGGAGTGATGCACCAATAGGAGAGTTTGAGAACCTAATAGTTCAGTATAAAAATCTTCTTAAAAAACCAGAAGATGACTCGACAGAACTCACCTTGGCTCCAAATCAGAAAGAAATCGCCAAATATGAAGAGCCCCCAGAAACGGTTGAGTCCTTTTCGATAATGCCACCTTCATTGCAAAATGCAAACAAACCAGTAACTTTCGATCAATTCAAAAAAAGCATGAATCGACATTTGCTGAAGCGGTCTATTGAAGACCCAGAGCCATATGAGAAATTCAATACGTGGCTGAAAGAAAACGACACATCAACGGTGCTGCCTCCACCACCCCCTATTGAGGAGGTTTTGGAGGATCCCTTACTTGAGCTGTTTGATGGCAAGATAAAGAAATACCAGGATGTTGCTGGGCCAGATGTGAAATGGGACGTGCATCGTGATGCCAAAGACCCTGAGGCAGACGAGGCATATCTGTATGATTCTAACCACGGTTACCAAAGGCCGTATGGACGATCTGAAGTTGGAAACCACATTGAAATCCCTGAAAGTGAGTGGAAGGCAGGTGGCATATATCAGAGTGGCGACAGCTACTATGATGACACTGGCGAATTCCTTTACCGGGTTCCTTTTCCAGGGAAAAAATAATGTACACCAAATAGTTGGTTTAATTTGTGAATAAATGATGTTTCTAAGAGGCATTTGGTAGAAATTTACATGACCTACATTAAAACAAATAAAATGGGATAATTTTATTTTAATTGGGTTAAACTATGATGTCTGGAATTGAGCTCATTTCAACATAAGGATATAACGAAAATTTCTTTTGGACACTTGAGTAAGTTAAAATGACAAATGGGATACTTTTCAGATCACTATTGCCATGGGTATTGAGTCTTAAAATCAATTCCATAATTTCGCTGATGCGGGCATTGAGGAGCATGGCCAGTAGATTATTGCAGAGTTCAACAAATCACCTCTCAAAAAGGAAATACATAGGGAAATCTATCAGTTTCATAAAGCCGATTGGCACAGTTCAATGCAATTTACTGCTACTAACCAGTCCATCATCTTGGAAAGAATATATCAATGAAGTATTAAGTTAAAATTTGTAATTATTTTTAAAAAATCATCGAACAAGGCTTTTTAAAACGTATTTTTTCCAAATGTTGCGGCAAAAGAACAGAGCCAGTCTGGTACAACTCCGACATTTGCCGCACATTAAAAAAACTGAGACTGGCTAGAAATAACTTTAGAAAAAAAAAGATCCCAGATATTTAAACCAAGTTTAAATTGTCAAGGAAGAAGTTCTGGAAATAAATTAAATTTGTAAGAAATGGCTCAGTGCTATTTTTGCCTTGGTTGGTGAAGGTGGCAGAGTGACTTCTGGTCATGTATGGACATTTAATCCCGTTGACACTGTATCCCCCTGACTCTTAATCCCGCTTAAATGCTTAGGTTATGTTAGGTTAGGGATTATATGTTGAGGGGTTAAGTGCTGTGGGAATATATGTCTAGGATTTAAGTGTCACCAGACCCTTCTGGTAGCTTTGAAATGACAACCAATGATGTCTAAGTCACATCTGAAGTAGCAGTAATCTCCTAAAAATGGATAATACCCCTTTACCAAATGGCATTTGTTTGCAGACTGTAGGGTACTGAGTTGAATTGTATTGTATTGATTTAAACATATTCCAAATTCAATATTATACTTTGTTCATTTTCAAAACACCACAACAAAAATGTTGTTCTTAAACAATACCATAAAGCCGGGTCTCTACTGAAGGCAACAAGCAAACCCCAAACATGAATACGTCAACATGTTACTGAATGCTGATGTGTATCCACCGAAAGTTGACAGAAAAACCGAACAAATGTGTCCAGTTTATTATGCTTTTACCAAGCATTCAGGTTCCGCATTTGAGCACATGGCTGAGCATTCGCAGTAAAATGGTGACATTGTTTCCATTTCATTCGAACTGCCCTCCGAGGGATCGGCAAAATGTTGCCAAAACCATGGTTCTGGCATCAAAAAAACATAAGTTTGCTCAAACATCACGGTAGACACTTTCATTCATTATTTGTTTCAGCAAATCATGTTGCCTCAACATTGTTGCTTCAGTGGAGACCCAGCCTTAGAAAAAATATTTCTGACTTGTTACCCCAGATAATTTCCGGTTCCCACATAATTTTTTAAAGCACAGTAAACATGGGTAATCCATGGCAAATATTAAGGAAGCATACTGAACTGAGAATGTCACTAAATTTATTGGTATAAAAATAATGTCAACAGGGTATCTTGCTAAAAAATTAGAACTTTGTCATGCTTAGTAAAGCATTAAAATGTTAGTAAAACTGTATAAAAATACCCTTAAAGTGAGGTAAAGAGTCTAAAATGTACAACATGAACATAGTAGGGTGATAAGTAGAAATGTGAGTGCACCCTTATTAGCACAGAAATGTTAGCACAGCCAGGTGCATAAATGAGATTCATGTTTGATTTTAAGTCCATTCAAAGTGCCGGTATAATTAGAGATAAATACTTAAGTAAACTCCATCAAAAGGCGATGGAGTGAAATGTGTACATATAACCGGGATGACTGAGATTTTTCTCCTTCTATAAGTTCTTGAGTATTCATGGCCTCTTTAACAATAAGAGATTATGAAAGCACCTGATAGACTTCATAGTCACCGGCCCCAACGTCTTAAGAATTTGTAGATCATGTCATTCACTTGATCAGGAGCATCTAACATGATCATGTGACTTGCTTCAGGAATCAGCTCTAAGAATGCTCGTGGGATTGTCTGAAACATAAAGATTTAAATTAATAGAGGCCCATGTCGGTGGCTTCACAACTTTCAGACATTAAAAAGGGGCATAATTATTCAAAAGGCTTACAAATTCAATTGCATGTCTGTAGGAAGAATTAATTATGTGAACTTTCTTTAACATGTAAGCAAGCTTTTATTTGTTACATGTTTTTTCCATAAACAGTGAGAATTGAAAATAATGTGGTCATTGAATAACATCGTTTGCGATGATTTGGGAAACTTATATTTCATATACTGAAAAAACAAATATGAAAAGCATTAAGCTCGATTGTTTATTTTAAAGGAGCCCTCCAACGACCAATTACCAAAATGCAATTCCATCTAAAAAAAACTTTTTTAACAGAAACTTGTTGATACCAGAACTTTCAGCATCAACTGGTGCTTCAAGCACAATTCCCAACTTCTTTTAGATACTAAAAATCTAAGTACATTTCTCAAATTCCCTGTTGTCTAAGCATCCTGGTTTTTTGATGTAGTTATTCTAGCATCAAATTATATACCAGTACCACTTGTATAACACATTTTATATGTATGTAAAGTCTGGTGTTAACTCAAACTCTCTAGTAACGCTTAGCAGCAATGGTAGCCATAATCATTCAAAACTCTTGACCGAGCACCATGCCAAAACAAATGCTTACTGTTTGTCCTTCTTTTTGCATGCGATTGGACGATGGAATAGCCTTCCTAGCGAAGCGAAAGTCTGGGTTTATGATATGCTCAATTTAATATGTTCAATTTAACAATTTCTAAAGTCTACTGACGTAGGAGCAATCAACTGAAAATATCATTGCAATTCACAAGTAGACGATGGTAGCAAAGGCGCCATCATGATTCATTGATTAACGCTTATTCTGCCAGGGCGACATCTTATCGATAAGCCAGTGCTCTATGTATAGCCAGATTCAAACTATCGGCCAAATTTGAATTTATGGATGAAAATAGTATTCCGTAAAAAAATTGTTGTGCGTTACTTTTCAATCCCCATCGTAGAAGATGTAGGTGGTGATAGCAGAGAGTACTTCACACATATATCAAAGTGTACCAAAAACATAGCCCTCTTGGAAATATTCCAGAAAACCACACTATAAGAAAGTACCATTTATGAATGATGGCGCAAAGTGTAATTTTTCTTACCTTTTCCATTTCACACTCTTCAACCAAAGTAACATACTGGTCCCGCAGCCCATAGATCAGCAAAGTCGGAATGGTTATTTGTTTGTGGAATGAGGCATCGCCTTCCAACCAGACTTGTCCTTTGGTCATATGCTTCAACACATAGGACGGGATGTCCAAATTTTGTATGATTCGCGTTTGCTTCCTTGATGGCATGTAAAACACTTTCCTAAATGCAAAAAAAGTAAGTAAATTATTTAACCCAACTTTATATCGGACTATGCAAATTATGGGAACTTACCTTCTTGTCCCACATGCTAAAAACGTTTGAAAGCATGTGGTCATACAGTTTGGAAGGCACAATTTGGCCGGTTGGGGACAAAGAGGAAACGGTCCTCCACCGCTTAATAAAATCAAATGTGTGACCTGCTTTGGCCTGTGCCGGGCAAGGGCAGCTGCAAAGCACGAGCTGTATAAAGAATGAGATAATTATGAGTGGAAAATCGGAAAACCCACAACTTGTGACTAAGTGAAGGGATTAAGTTGTCTAAAGTAATCCTTCAATGGAAATATCAATTGCCAGCCTATGAAACAATTTGCAAACAATTTATAAGGTTGCATGGGTTAATTAGGGTTGGTTTGTGGCTAGTGGAGCTGATAATTCCACTTCCTGGTTAGAAAGTGAGACCTGACCTGTAGTTCTCTGCCTTCTGATTACGGCCGCATACGTCATCACATATTGTGGGGATAGGGGCCAGAATCTTGGGTTGGTCATACATTTAGTATCGCCAGTATTATGCAGGACCAGGCAAAGTCGAGAATTGGCCCAGGTGAAATAAAAATTGGATCACAACCCTATCCCTTTCAATGGGTAACATTTGAAAACACACTCACAGCCAAACAAAAAGAGATTAAATAAAACTAAAAATTGTTTAAAATAGCTTGATAAATCAGCAAGGGAAATTGATTGTCGTTTTACACTTTGAAATGGTAGATTTTTTAAATTATTAAACAAGTTTGAAAAATGTCCGTTAATTTGCACATGCTGCCATCAGGTGGCAGCATGTGCAAAGTACTAATTTAATGCTTGTATTGCTACTCTAAATTTGCATTTCGAAGGTGTTAGTTAAGAGGGCAATATCTTCATTTAAATGTGTTGCCCAGAAAAAAATACGAGGCAAGTTCGCAATAAAAAAAATAAAAAAAGTAAGAGTCTTGAAATAATTTAAATTGGTTGTGTTAAGTTAAATTACTTCGTTAAAAAATAATACAATGCTAATTATCCCAGAAAAGACATTTTCAACTTCCCTGACTTTTTCCAGTCTTTGGAATAATTTTCCTTGACTGCTGAGCACACTGTGTTCTCAAAGGTTCTCCGCATCTGTTGTGGGAGGATCATTCTACATGCATTTAGTAAGAGCGAGTGAGTGGGGTTTTAGAGCTTTAGGGCGCATGGACTGCTAAGCTAATGGATACATTTAACAATTGTATGCAAAAAATTATATACCTGATGATTGTTTTATTTTATTGAGAAAATGAGAGTAACTACAACAAAAACTTAAGATGCGCCTTCACAAATTTTGCAAAGTATTCAGCATTCATCAAGCATACTAGCGCCATTAAGTACGCCCTGAGTTGAAAAAAAAGGCTAAAAAAACACTGGCTCATTAAAATATTGTTCATAAATGTATATAAACTGGATATAGATGAAAAATTTCATACACGAACATCAAATTTGGAATAGTTTTATTTTAACTTAGATTTTTAAAAACTTGGATTTCTTGGATTTGCATAAATGGGTTCAAAATGGTGATTCCCAATTTCTATAGATTCAGGGATTACACGGTGCGGTGTATCTTAACTATTGTATTGCCATGTATTTCAGAACATAATACTGATCGTTTTTACTTAAAAATATGGACTGTAGTTCATATTTTTTTGCAAAGTAAAGTATTTCTTTCTTCAAATTCTCTCAGATATTTCTGAGAGAAAAAGATACACGTTTGCAAATTAACAGATATAAGCATTATTTTTTTACACATTTTCTACTATTCTAATTATTGGGACGGGGTGTATTTGATCTTGAAAAACGTATTTCGTTCTAACAACTTGCTTGTTTTGATTGTTGCATTACAAATGGTATTTATTTTTGCCAAAAATAAAGTTCAGCCATACTCGAGGGTTTCACCTCTAACTTCCTTTGTATTTCATCATTTTTCGATTAGGCCTGTTCCACATACTTGCAGCTCTAAAATTAACTATGCACATGGAATTTCTACAATTTCTGTAATCTATTCCAAACATGTTCCATTTGGACTCGTAAGACCGCACACATCTCGCTGTGTAATACTAAATGTAAAGTTTCCTTTGAATCCTAGTATACACCACTCACCTTAAAGGATTGAATGTTTGAACCCCTCTTTATTCAAATTCCATATGCTTTCAATTGATATCACCAACAAACGTTTTGTGCAACCCCTTACAAAATTCTTCCCTTCTAGCGTTTTTACATTGTGAAGACACACTAAAGCCATGCAGGAACAAGGACCTATATCCAGGCCTGATGAAAGATTAGTAAAAGTTGTCTTACCCATAGGAATGCCCGATAACAATATTCCTATCCTTGCTGTACCTGTCAAAGACAATGAGCACGTCTGTCAGGATTGCGTGGAATGTATAAGCCTTCTGCTCACTTGGAGCACAGCTTAAGCCGTGGCCAATGAGATCCATGGCCAGCGCCTCGTAGCCATGCTCCTGGAAGAAGTTCAGTTGGCTACGCCACAACTCTGCAGAGTCGCCAATACCATGAATGAACAGCATCAGCGGCTTTGTCTTATGCTTTTTGGAGGTGAAGCGCCGGATATAGCGCATGGAGCTGTTGGTGCTGGAACCCCAGGTGGAGCTCTGGAAGCTGGACTCGGGCTGACTGACTGTGTCATCCCCAGTAGGGTGGTACGTGAACTTGGCCAAAGGATCCACCGAGTCCAACTCCTCGTTCGGCCTAGGAGCTGCACTGCTCCTGGTGTGCAGGTTCTTCTTAGAGATGTGGTGCCAGGCACGCGACAGGTAGGGCGACGAGGTATAAGAGGAGGTAAAGTCACGGCTGTAACCGTTAGCTACCTGTTCGCCATCTGGGTCCGTAGCCGAGTTTTGGAATGATGCGTTGTCGAAGCCAGTCTCCCAGCCATTGTTGACGCACCAAGAGGGAAGCTTGTCCAGCTCAAAATCGTACTTTGAGCGCGACTCGCCCGTTGACCACGTGTCACTGCCACCTTCGCCGTGCACAACATAGCCATTCTCAAGCTCGCTGCCTGAAGATTTCCGGAGACGCCGCTCTTCCAGCACGCTCTCGTCTGGCAAGATTAGGCCCCACAGCGCTGTGAACTCTAATAGGGCGTCGTCCATGATGCTATTTACTAATTGCTCAGCGAAGGCCTGCAGTTTGGCGCCAAAGCTGCGCAGGCTCTCCTCCGAACCGAAGTAGTTCTTGGGGTGAAAAGGGCTCTCGAATCCGTAGACAGGCAGAAAGCTGGCGAGCGGACCAGTGTAATCCTCCTCATCTTCCAGCTCGTCAGCGTATTCCACGTTACGAGCACCATCTTCGTTCACATCCGCCTTTACCAACCTGGCCCCATCCCAGCCGATGATATTCAGCTTATCTTCGGCCCCCGATGCCTGAGCGTCGTGATTGAACTGGCTTGCTATAACACCCTTCCGTGCCTTTGCCTTCTTGGCAGGCAGCAGGTGGATTACTCTGATACGGCGCCTCGGCCGCGTTTCCACCATCTCGAACTCTTTAGATTTGAACGGGACAGGGCGGATCCGGCGTGGCTGCCGGAGGCAGTCACAGCAGAGTCCCAGGCTTCGCTGCTGCTGGACAGACTGCACTGCCGACAGCCGGTTTTTGTGCATGGCAAGCGAAGAGTCATGATTTGCTAGAAGCTGCTCTGGTGTGAGGTGTTCAGCAGCCTGAAAAACGACAATGTATGTTTGATCAAATTCCTGTTTTTTAAAAAAGTGAATATCACCTACTCCTTGGCAAGATGATAACGAGCTACTGTTTAAAGATATGTACGACTATTCTAACGCTATATTCTATGAACGCTATTCTAAATCTATCCATATTCCCTAAATTTAGGAAATTTTTGGTATGATGGGATCTTTTTCAAGAATATGGGGAGCTTAAGTGCATTTTGATATTTCCCATCCAATTTAAATACTTAGATAAAAAAAACTTTTTTTAAAAAACAATATGCGCAAAAAAATAACGCGCACTATTTTAATTTCACAAACTTATTTAAATCTATTTAGAGAAAATATAATCTGAATTTCAGGTGGGCGAGCCTGGCACCAGTGTGCGCATACCCAAGGTCTGCTTGATTTCCTACATTCTAGAGCCAAAGTCAGCGCTTGTAGCAGAACAACTACATTTCAGGCAACCCTCAGATATTATGGCACAGCCCAAAATAATTATGTATTAAAATCTGTGAGGTCCTGTTTGCTCTTTATCACAGATGACCACCATCAAAAACACGAATGGCATATTATTTGGTTAACAACGACATTGTTAAAAATGCATTTTTCCCGCACACGTCCGTTCGCTTTTCTATAAACTTTTATATAAACTAAAATTTAAAACAACTTTCGATATTTATGTTAGCCACTCTTTCAGGCATTTAACCCCAGTGAGGAAAAAGTAAGGAAGTTAGAACTGGTCACAAAATAGTGAAAAGTACAATTTTTTATTTGGCCATGGCCGAAATTATGTGCTCGAGTTCAGAGCACACTTACAAGCATAAGGTGTTTCGGGAGTTCAGGGAAGGGCACTATAATTATTTAAAATCATATTTTTATTTACTTCATTGAGAAGATATCTCTATAAAAAGCAATGCATCAAGGGCTAGTCTACCCAAATTGTTGTGAGCCTTGTCCATGTTGGGTAAAAGGCTCTTTAGCAGGAATGCCCCATCGCTAGCATAGATTAGAGCTCAGTTTAGTGATCATGTCATTAGCAGGGGGCTTGATCCATTTATGGGAATCCCGAGATAGTCGTTATGTATCATGGGATTTACAACATTTTGTTACATGCAAGAGCATTTCTCAACCACGGAATCATTGGGGAAGCACATTTGATATGTTCATACTAAACTCAAGGCCAAAGTCGACTATTTTGTGCCGATGTCCAGCAGCTTTTAAAGTCCATGGAGTCTTCGAATATCCTAACAATGTTTTATCCATAAACATGAAGCATGGGATCTTCATTTTCCCCAGCCCTTACTATCGAAGTTTTTTGGCCAGAAACAAGGTTCACACAGGAACCAGGAACACAGGACATCTTCGTCTGACACTTTGTTGCTATGAGATTGTCATATTGGAAGCTACCTCATTGGAATTGATAAATGGTCTCTCGATAGTCCATGAATAACATCAATTATTTCCCCACATCCTAGTGTTTTTCTCGATGTGCTTAAAGTACTATATTGCATCTCTTAGATAATTTTTCCTTCTTCCTCGTTTGTACATTATTTATGTTTAATATGCTTCCCTATTATTGTTGTTAGTAAATTGCAAAGATGTTCTAAGAAGTTTAGGTGGTAATGAATTTAAGGAACTTTTAGTTTTGGGGAAGCATAGATCGTGGAATAATATTTATAGTTGTGCGTTTATGGAATGCCACTGATCAGTTGTAATAAATATAACATATCTTGCCTCCTACATAGTGGCATGGCCAAAACAAATTCTGGGATGGTTCCGAATGACTAATTCATATTGCAGGCAAACTGATTATACACACAGCTACCAATTGCTATAGATGGGTAGCTGTTTGTTTGTTTATTTGTCAATTTTTACTTTGACCTATTTTGCAATGAGGTCTAAACACCAACCAGGGGATGGGCCTTCATCCTTGAACTCGAAATTTGCCTACGAGGGGGGCCTTCCACCCATTCTTGAGGGCTCTTTAACGAGCAACAATCTACACGGGACCACTGTAAACTTTCATCCGAAAGAGCCGCCACTCACGGAATTCCCACCGACCTCGACCAGAGAGCGAATCCTGCACCTAAGGATCGATAGGCAAGCACGTAACCCACTGGAGGGCACGACATAAGCGGGGTAGCTGTTTGTGTCATGTTTGTTTTTACAATTATACTTGACAATAAGCTACGTTCAAGAATATTTCCAAACTGCTGAATATTGTCATTGACTCAAAGAGAAGCTAGTTTTGCGTGTAGTAAGACTCATTTTTCTTGTAGGATTAACAGGAAAAAGTTTCAATTACTGTGCATTATTTCTGCACCAGCAGCACCACTGGATTTCCCAATGTTAAACTGTTTTAGAGATGGATATCAAAAAAGCCATAGGGATGGAAATCTGCATTGTTCAACCAAAATGTCTGACGGACCTTTGTGAATGGCCCATTCCTTATATTTTCAAGGACTCCCATCACGACCAATTATCACAATATTTTTTTTTAGTCTGAACATTTTTCTAAAGAACTTGAAAAAGTTCTTTTTGGTTTTCGTTATATAGAATTTGTTTTCTATTAACAGAAATTTTCGAACGCAGACAGGAAATTCCAGCATAAAGTGAAGTTTAACATGAATTTGACCAGAATGCCAGACGTCTTTTATGGATGGTTCTATTCCTTATATTTTCAAGGAGTCCTATCACGACAAATTAACACAATATTTGTTCTGAGTCATAACATTTTTAAAGAATATTTTTTTTTTAAAATCAATAATTCCGTATATAACATTTTTTTTCTCGATTAGCACAAATTTTCGGAAGTCTGGACTTTTCTAAGGTGATATAGAAAGTAAAACACATTTCCCGACTTTCCCAATTTTCAAATCCACGGGCTGACACTCTGTTTCAGTGAATAATATTAAATTGTTTCAGTCTTAAATAGGTTTCGTTTTAAATACTTTTAAATGAAGAATACTTCAATGCAACCTAAAGAGCTGTAATCAGATTGTATTTTTATCTAGCACAAAGATGTAAAAAACATACATCACATCAGTACCATAGAAAGATTTACAATCATAAGTGTCTTCTGGAATTGTCGTTAATGTATACATGAGACCTCATTTTAGTGCAATTCTCTGAAGCATGTTGTGACCATTGAGCCCGTTTCACTACGCACTTCTATATGTAATATTGTATTTTTAATTTTAAAAATGTGTTGATCTTTTCTTGAAATATGGCGGGAAATAATTGATCATATAAATAATTACAACAATAGTCAATTTAACAATTCTCAAGAAGATATAATTAAGAAAGGTAGGAGTGTACGTAGAACAAGAAAAAAATAGAAATGTTGGATTGATTTTAAGGCTTTTTAAGGTACAAGGTGATGGAAAAATGCCATGCTATTCTGAGGCTATTACATGTACAATAAAGATTACATTAATTTGAGAGATGGGTCACAACTGGTTCTCTGATCTGAAAACAGCGATGAACAACTTGACAATATTCAGAGTATCCAGTACATTTATTGGGGAAAAAAATTCAAGGATTCCAAAGCTCATTCCTATATTTTCAAGAACCCCTAGCGTGACTAATTACCACAATATTTGCCAAACTTTTTTTATAAAGAATGTTTCCGAAGTACAATAATTGTCCGATGCGGACAGGAAATCCTTCAGCATAAACAGGTGTTTACATGAAATTCAAGCATACGTCCCAACTTTTTAGAAGTGATAAAAATACAAAAAAGAAAAGAAAATTTCCAGATTTTCAAGGCTGCTAGATACCCTGTTATTTCATAATAACAAGTCACTAACCAAAGTACAGGACCCGCATAGGTAAATGAAGACCACGATCTTATATACAGTAAAGGCAATTTGCAGTCAAGGCCTGCCCACGGTGACAACGCACCAATTCACGAGTAGGCCTAATTTGAAATCAATTATTTTTTAAGTGAACAGGAAAGGAAGGCCTAGCTGCTTTAATATCAAGCCATCTGGGGTCACCGGGCCAAAATGTCATCAGCAATGGAATGCGCAAGCGAAAAAACTCTTGCTTACTTTGGCATTAAATTTGATTTTGGCGTAATATACTCACATTTTTAGGCGCACTGGAGTCACAGATCTATGAAAGCGAGGATCCCGAGCCTACTTCTAACAGAATTAACAAGAAAACTACAACAAATGAATACTAATTCAAAATAGCGGAACACCAACTCTTTTTACAAAACTTGCTACACCTTTCAGCAATTTTCTAACTTTCAATGTGACCAGACAGCAAGGTTTCAACTTATCCCTGATTGGCGTTCTTCATAAAGAATTTGCAATACTTCAAAGAAAAACTTTTGAAAATAAAGTGATAGTTTAGTCTACCGATTCGTTTTCGTTTGAATTACCCATCAAATATTTCTCTAGAATGATAACAAAATAAAAGTAAAAGTAGCTGTATTAAATAGGAAATCGACATCATTGTTTCGGGTGAAAATCAACATGGCGGCTTATTAGGAGTGAGAAAGTACCTAGCTTTGCTTGAAATTAGAAGCCAAGGTTTTTCATTGACATCTTCACTACCTGGTTTACTAAAATGAACGTCATTCGTAACTTAACTCCGTGTCTAAGATCGATTAGCGGTCAATGGGTTTCTGCACTGATCATTAGGTTGGTATATGGTTTACCGTTTTGTTTGCAATGATGCATGCTAGAACTTCGATTATCCGTCAATTTGTTTACCACATGCCTTTATTAAGCTGGATCACAACCCTATCACTTTCACTGGGTGAAATTTTAAAACACAATTCCAGGCAAACCAAAAGAGATTAAATAAAAATAAAAATTGTCTAAAATAGCTTG
>JAQGAE010003177.1:0-15446 GCA_034696685.1 Julus scandinavius | reverse complement strand
ACCATAGAAGTCAATACAGGAACCATAGAAAACAATTAAAACCAATAAAGTGTCCAAATAACAATAGAAATCTCTATAGGTTTCTATTGTTTTTTTCACCAGGGTTATAAAACAAAATGTCATTTCATACGTTGTATTAAAGAATTTATTACACCAAATGTTAACTTAGAAATATGCTGTTTTCCTTCTAAAGGCGACTCAAGTGCAAAAAAGCATATGTGGCCTAGAAATCGGAAATATGTGGCCAAATGTGGCGCATCTGAGAACCTTCCTTGTCCTCCGAACGATCTTTTGACTTTCTGTGTATCCATTTTGATGAAATCTCTCCCGTCGTGACAAGATCATGAGAGGATGTCGACCCACTGGGTTTGTTACGTCCTTCGAAGATATTGTCACAACGGGACAGTAACGTCAGGAGGATGTCCTAGTCCATATCACATCAGGATGGAGGAAAGTCCAAATTGGCTTTCTAGTAGAAACCCGCTGTCTTCCGAGTATCCGGGTCTTCACCTGGTTTAACCTCCGCGGTGGTTGAACATATCTTCCTTCCGTTGAGGGCAATACTTTGATGCTGGATTGTGTGGTCAAAATTTGATCTTCCAAGCTCAAGACTGCCGCTGGGCAATCATGAACAGCAGCTTTAAATATGTTGGCCTTGGATTTGGGATATGGTCGATCAGGATTTTGCTGGATATAGCAAGAGGCCGTTGGTGCAAGTGTCAGGAGGAGGCCAATCAAAAGAAGGGGCTCGTTCAGAGGCCGTTAGTACCGCCTGTTCTTTCCTCTAACCCTAGTGAAAAAAAACTAGATATTTTTATTGTTCTCTATTGTTATTTGGAACGTTGTTTTCTATTGGTATCAATAGAAATTTTGTATTGGTTTTATTGGTTTCAATTGTTTTCTATTGTTCAGTCAATACAGCTAAACCATAGAAGTCAATAGAAGCCAATAGAAGTCAATACAGAAACCATAGAAAACAATTAAAACCAATAAAGTGTCCAAATAACAATAGAAATCTCTGTTGGTTTCTATTGTTTTTTTCACCAGGAAAGGCTCAGTTAATGTCATATTTGTCCTTGTCCCACACTTTGGACTGTTAGGATTGAAGTATTTTTCTGCTTCTAATCGGCCTCCACAATTCCGTCAAGTATGGATACATGAATAAAATCTGCGGAGTTATGGTTACGTGATTGACTCGGACGGCAACTTGAAGAGTTATAACCACTCACTGAAAACATCGTCTGATCTAAAGGGGCGTTGTTTTTAATGGAGCGGTTCATACACACTTGTGTTGGACTTCACGGCACTGTATCATGTTTCACTTGGTCTTCTCACATCATTGAATTCCACCTTCAGGCACCTCAATACACAATGACAGACACAGTGGCGCCTTTACAGCAATGAAGATGTTTTTTTTTGGTGTTTAATTGGATTATCAAATAGTTTAATCACCCACGAAAAAAAATCTCCATTGTGTGTCTAGCCTTAAAATATCATCTACCCCAAAAAAATTCCCACCGACCTCGACGAGGTGGTGAAATCAGCACCATTGGATCCAAAGGCAACGTGCTAGATCAAAATCTCGAAAACATAATCTCGAAATATAAAATAACTTAAAAAATAATCTCGAGAGGCAAAATCTCGAAAACATAATCTCGAGTGAAAAAAATCTCGACAGAATATCATCCAATAAATCAAAACTCTTACGATTTATGTCTTCAGGTATATGGTGTTCAACTCTCCATTGGGTTAGGTTAGGTGTTTGGTACTTAACATTTTTTTTATTAAATATTTTAATGGTACTCTCTCTATGGCAAAGTTTGCTGTTTGTTTCTATGGACTCATTTGGTCTGTGTCTAGGGAGTTTCGGATAACCCTTTTTGATTTTTCGAGATTTTTATTCTTTCGAGATTTTAATTTCCGATGTTTTTTGATTCGAGATTTTTTTTCGAGATTTTGACCCAGTTCCCAAAGGCAAGTACTTGACCAACTCCACATCTGACACAGATGCGTGTGATCCGCTCATCGGAAAGAATACCCCTCTGGACCGGACGACGTTTTCAATGTTTCAAAATGCATCGATCTAGCAGTTCTCAACGGAAGTCGGAGGTCGATCGGAGACAGAAAAATGCATCTACCGAAGCTTGCCTCTGACAGCGTTAATGCGTCTGATGAGGAAGATCGGACGTGTCGAGGGGAAATCTCTCAGTCCACCCCTGTGGTCGCGATGCAGATTTATCCACTCATCCCTCTCTTTTCCACTGTGGACATTTTTCCCTTTTGCCCCTCTGTATCGCAGCTGCGATAGGACATGACAACGATGACAGCCACTGTCCTTTGGATTCATCGTGCATCACCAGTGATGAATATGCCATCGTGATGAATTTCATGGCGAAAAGTACGAAGAATGCTCTAGATCACCAGAGGGTAAGGGGTCAGCGAGAAAGACGACAACATCCACTACGAAATGGTAACATATGGCGTCGTGTGATGCAGCACTCATAAAACACATCCTTCGTCTTATATGATGCTTTCTTATTTGACTCGAAACCCGACAATTTCAGTTATAAAAAATCCTGTCAGGTTTTTTTTTGTTTGGAAGTTCTGCAAACAAAATCTACCCTGTGGCATCTGTATACTGACAGTGAAGTATTGGTTTGAATTGAATTGAAGATGATCACCTAGTAGGAGATGTACTCTATTTAACCATATTTTCAACTGTTATTATGAATATATTTTACTGGTCGAAACATATCCCACAGAATATGCATTTGCAATGCATTTAAAATACGACACCGAAAATGCATTTCTAAAAATGTATTTAAAAATGCGTTTGGAAATACATTTTGGAATGCATTTTTAGAAATGTATTTCTAAAAACGCATTTACAAATGTATTTCAAAATACATTTTGAAATGCATTTCAGTGTCTCAATCTATATGTATTTTTAAAATCCATTTCTTTTCCATGTGGGATTATAAATGTACATGTATGTACCATATACTATAACCATGTCTGGGCCGTTTTTAACCACTTATGTCAACCATACATGTATATTTATCTTTTGACTGTCCATTTACAGACATATATATTTCTATATAATATTTAACACCGTGTTTAACCACATTTATACTCGTGTATGGGCTTAAACTATATCCTTTGAATGATAATTTACAGGCATACCCATTTATTAACACTGTTTAACCACGAAATGGCCATAAACAGTCATTTATGGACCCTATTAAGCATTTGAATGGATAAATCCTAGCTGTTCGTAGGATTGGAGTTTCCATATAGCCAGGAATTGTAAGTGTCCAAATAATTGAAAATAAATCTAAAGAAAGTTTTAACAACCTGTAGTGAGATGCACCTATACATCCGTTATTCCCATTTTCCTTGATTTATGAAGGACGATAAGATGGATATCTTGTTTCCCGATACAACTTAGAAGATGCGGATACATCATTTTGTCTCGTTTCAAAGTATTTTCACATCTACATCTGCCCCCGAGTACAGGATAGGGACTCGCTAAAATTATTGCCTCTGGTTTAGAATATAGGTTTGGAGTTGGAGATTTGATCCATTATCTACAATGGAGATGCTCGAGGTATTACCTAAGAGGTTTATGAAGATACTTTCTCGTTTTCAAACAATTCATTTTTAAAAGTAATTCCGAGATTCCCAAATTAAAGAAAATGTGATGTTTGCTTAAGTAAGAGTGTAGGGAAGCGATGGATAATGGGGTCACCTTAAGGAATAATTGTATCTGTCATGTTTATTATTTTTATTTATTTATTATTAAATAATGTTGAAAAATAACATCCACTAATACTATTAATTAATTATTTTACAAAAAGTATGTCTTATCCAATTATCCGTAGATACAGGGAGGGTAATGAGGCCACATGCGTGGATCCATCACCCATATCGTGTAAAATAAACAATATTCAAATTAAAACAACTGTATTTATTCAAAAGTTAAAAATAAACACATCGAATTTATGTTAATTGGTGAAGATTAGTGAAGATTTTAAAGACTTTCTTGGTTCCAAGATGGCTTTTCAGTTGTTATATAAGCACCATCTAAGGGCCATTTTCAGCAGAAATGTTAGACACGCAACTTGTTGTATTTTCAGTTTTTCTACAAAACAATGTAGGCCACCACCTATTGAAAGATTTCTTGGAAACACGCACAAAATATTTAGCAAAATTTGTCCGATTTGGTAATAGGGCCAAATAAACCTCATAACTTAAAACTGAACTCACTGTGAAAAAATATTATTTCTCCCCAATCATTTGAAATAATTGAATTTCATTAAATACTGTCAACAACAAATTAATATAAAAATCTATTCAAACACATGGTTACTAACCATAAATTGAATAGTATTTATTAAGAAGAACACTGACAGAAAGAAAAGAAAATAACAAAGCCTCCTCCCCTCTTTTCTCTAAGTAAGGTTTTAAGGTCCATTTACACATCTCTTCAATGTTAATTTTGTAATGCAATTCTGTTTGAGTATTTTCACATGGCATGAATAGGTATGTGTTTGTCTTAGGTTTAACTTTTCCATAACACGTTTTTTTAAAAAAAACTTTTAGCATCGTTTTCATCGCATTATCTTAATTTGATTTTTATAATACTCGTTTTGATATTAAGAGAAGTTTGTGGGATTCATTCGTCCTTAAGAAACTGTGAGTCGTTTGATAAATTGAATGAACACAAAGTCAGTGACGTAGAACCTTAAGAAAAAAACACAGCCACGTGACGTTGATATATGAAATGTTTCGTTTTGTAGATCCGTAGGCTACTCTTAAGCGTGAGTTTGTGTCGTATAAATTCGTAATGGATTTTGTAAATTTTTCGATCGTAGTCACGGACTTAAGTCGATTGTTGCGTAAAAGCGTGAGTCTATAAAGAAGGAAGAAAACGTTTGTAAGACGAGTCTTTTTACTGGCTAATTAGGAAGATTTTATTTTAGATTAATGGCTCCTAAAGCGAAAGAATAAATCTCGGCTGTAAAATGCGAGAGAAGAGAAAATGTATAATTGTAAAGATTGTAGTTGTTAGTGAAGCAAAAGAAGGAGAGAAACTTTATATAAAACTGGCTCGTTAAATCTGCATACTTTTATTCGCTCGTCTAAGGGATAAACAAAGAGGTTTGCGATGATGTGCGAAGTAAAGACCCATTGTAAATGCTCGTAATTACTTTTGTAAACGAGGGCCGTCGCAACATTTCAAATTAGACCATCGAAGACCATCGAAATGTTGTCTTTCTTCTAAGTTCATTCTACTTTTTACTTGCTTCTAAAACAACCTCCCAACTTGGATTTAATTAATGAACGTTGCTTAAAACCTTTATTTTGATTGCGTTTCCCTCAAATCCGAGAGAAATCCTCGAAGAAAATGCTTCATCAGGTGCAGGAATTTCAGAAATTAAAACTAGGTTGGAGGCATTGGGCATTAAATTTAAATGGAGAAAAGTTTTTTTCACTATACCTCAAGTTTAAACATAAACATGAGTCATATATGGACATGCTTGGTTTATATATATATATATATATATATATATAGACCAAAAAATTGGACGCATCAGGACATATGTATGTATTGGCATTTGAATTAATTAATATATGGCCCTTCAGTAATGTATTGGCACGTCTTTGCATGGCCATGCAAATATGAAATAAATTTTCACATTAGGACTTAAGTCTTAACTGTTTCCAGATACGAGTGGAATCTGGAAGATTTTGTCAGTTATGATCATATATGCATGATATTATTTATTTGTGCAACATTGGTAGTTATGAAGATGATTTCGTTTACAGTTCATGCATTCGGAATAACATTGCTATTCCCTTTTTCTTTATTTTAAAATTATATGAACCCTTATTTCGGATTTTTTTTCTAGTAAAGTCAAGGAAGGGTAAAAAAGGTATCATTTTATGAAACATCGAATAAAAACAAAAGCAGGTTTACTGGGGAAAAGGGTGCTTGAAAGGGGATGAAAACCTAAAACCATCTAAGCAATGTATTAAAAAAACGACATTAACAAACAATATTTATATCCAAAACATTAAATCAATTCTCTTATACAGTATTTGAGAAGAGTATAAAATTAAGTTCATTGGACAAAATATGTACCAAAAATGTATATTGTAGACAACCTCCAAAAAATAGGGCATCATGAACGACATTTGCTTGAAAATTGCGTAATATTGGAAAATCGTCGTAAATTAGGCTCTGGTTGGAATTTGAACGTAATATAAGGTTTCGCGAGACCCCCTCGAGTAACTAACACACCCTTACTCAGTCGAACGAAACGAGGGTGTGGTGCCCCATATCAATATTTTCATCCTCCTTAATTTTCTGATCGTTTCATTAAAACTGATTAATATTGACGTATCCCTTTCTCGTGAGATTCTGTTGCGAAATAAACCTTATTTATACGGACCTTTCATTTTCCCTCACTCCTGTATTTCACTCATAACAGCACCAGTACCTCACCTAACCTCACCCCACTCGTACTGTCTATCCCTAAGCTCTTATAAATTCTATTTAGAAATTAGCATTTATCCAAATTAAATCCTTATGCGTTTGGGAAATACTAAACACACGTAAATCCTCGTGTGAATTACAAACGCGTGATTTGTGAAATAGTCACGCTAATTGCACGCGATAGTAATATGTACATGGACGTAGTAATACAATACAATGCACATGTTATTGATCTCACTTAATACGTAGACCAATACTGGTGGTTAAGAGGTCACGTGTTGCATCTCGATCCTAAGGTGCGAGGTTAGCTCCCCAGTCAAGGTTGTTAGGAATTTTTAGTGAAGTGGTGGCGCCTTCAGAGGAAATCGTGTAAGCTTCACAGTGGGGAAATCCACCTCTTTGGTGTATATTTCAATTACTGAAGTGCTTTCACAAAAATGTAAACAATGGACAAGCTGAGATCCCAGTTCATCGAAGAACGCCTTAAGTTAGTCGTTCAAAAGAAACCTTACAACAGGTCATGTGCAGATCCCCTCGCTTACAACATACCAAAGACCCCTGAGGGAAAGCCAAATGCACATGTGGCAAGATTTCCAAGTAACGATGAAGGCTAATTCCCTGGCCTTGGTGCCCTCATTAATGCGGAAATTCAGCAATGTACACCAAAAACAAACGTACACATATCTAACAACATGAAGTCCATGGCAAAATATCTTAAACCTCTAACAATTTTATGTTCGACTATTTTTAACAGGATATATTTAATTATTTTGATAGAATTTTACTATCTATCTTTAAATAATTTAATATCCAGGCAGTTGCGAACATCTGTAAGTTTCATTCGTTTATTTTTTAAATTGATAAAAAACATCATTGCTCTGAAGTAAAAAAATTAGTTTTCAGCTTGATATTGTTTCTTCGTCGCACACTGATTATGTCTTAAAAACTGTCAGCATAAATTTAACTGAATTGAAGATACAATGTCAACATTTCATTCGTTTTTTCATTATTATTAATAAATCTAACTTATTTCAATTTGCAAAAAGATATTTTAATTTAAAATGTTTTTATTTGCAAAATAAATGCCTTATACGATTTCTTTTGTTTTCTTTAATCTGTCATGCACACATTTCAATAGTAGACAATTTGCTTTGTCATTTTGTCTTAAATTAAGATAGACGTAACTAAATGATTTAATATCTTGGATAAAATGAAATTGTTCTTGAGTTGTCATTCGTAACCTTTAATTAATGCAAAATGAAGGATTTTTAGAGATAAATCTACAGTCAAATTTAAAAAAATGTGATGCACATTTCATGTACAGCTCGGTATATAATTATGAATTGAAGTGCATAATGATGAAGAGATGGTTCGAGGAGTACTACTTGGAGCATTGGTGCATACCACATGATAAATGTATGTAAGTTAGAGAACGTTTAAGACATCTTTTACACATGTACTGTATATTATACAGGGTGTTTCAGTGCTATGTTGCCAAACGTTGTGGGCACGTAGAAGGGGTCCATACAAGCCATTTATGTTAATGTACCCATAGGCGGAAATGCCACGTTAGGGTGCTGGAGGCTGTACTAGCCATTCTCACGATGGCCATTGCATGCCACATACCATGTTCATGTTTCATTTCAGACTGAAATACCTTTGCTGAGCTTGAAGATATGCATCTTGTGTACGGAGGAGCAAGGCATGGCTAAATGATACATTCCCGGCCGCTGGGTTGGCAGAGGAGGTCCCGTGCCATGGCCACCACGGTCTCCTGATTTGACACCGTTAGACTTCTTCTTGTGGGGCCATGTCAAGAGCCTTGTCTATGAAACACCTGCAGAGACTGTGGAGGACTTAATCGCCCGGATATCAGTCAAATGCGAATTTGTGCAGCAAACGCCTGGCATTTTTGTGAGGGTTAGGCAGAACATTATCCGTCGGTGCACCGCATGCATTGATGCTGGTGGCCGTCACTTTGAACAGCTGTTATGAATATCTGTGCTCTTGTTTCAATAAACAGAATAAACATCAGAAATGGCTTGTACTTGCTTATCAACTAATTACAAATCAAAACACATCGGGCCCAAAATGGGACTGCATTGATCTTTGGTGGCCTCCAGCACCCTAACCGGACAATTCCGCTTATGGGTACATTAACATAAATGGCTTGTATGGACCCATTCTACATGCCCACAACGTTTAGCAACATAGCGCTGAAACACCTTGTATAAACATCATGCTTTAAAATACTGTTTATTATATAAATGTTATATATTATAATGTGCTTAACACGTAAGCTTCACTGCAATGCACATGAGCTTCACTGCAATTCACATGAGCTTCACTGCAACACATTTAAGCTTCACAGCAGCGAATTGCTAGTGTACAAAAGTACCTGAGCAGGTGTTGTCTAAATGCAATTAAAAAATAATCTACCTGCATAAATGTGTCGATGTATAATTTAAATAAATTATTTGAAAATGAAGGGCTTCACTTTATATAGCCATGATTATTTTGTATGTTTTACAGCATTGGTATTTCCGTAAACCATAATTTTAATGGAGGGCCATGTTTTATGTAAACACATCGATGCGAAATTGTAACGAGTGTGGGTTTGCATAAACCACGTCGTACACTTTTATTACTGTTTATTCAGCCATATTAATGAATCTGGGTTTTTGATACAAGCTGAAGTATCTTAAACGGACGAAATTGAAAGCTCTGATATATGTACTTTTCTGGCTGG
Organism: Julus scandinavius; assembly: GCA_034696685.1. Classification (NCBI taxonomy): domain Eukaryota; kingdom Metazoa; phylum Arthropoda; class Diplopoda; order Julida; family Julidae; genus Julus; species Julus scandinavius. The sequence continues at coordinate 6,198 of JAQGAE010003177.1, read as the reverse complement.
GTATTAATTAGGATTTTGCCATTGAATGTGGCGCAGTGGGAGTGGGTTGTGTTTGTCGTTTGGTTCGTCTTTAATCGCCTCATCCCCCATCGACCAATTATCTATTTATCAAATAAGCCAGAAGAAGCCCTATAGCTATCGATTAAGTAAAGTCGAGTACTTTTCTTCCCAACGACGTTTATTTGTCCGCATAAATTAGTCCACATCAGAATTCCTTTTCTCTACATTTGTGTTCACAAATTTGGGAATCAAATTTTGTTGAAAGCTTTTTTTTTTGGATTTTTTTCTAGAAAGAAAAAGAAACGTTGATTTCGACAGGCTTTTACCTAATGAACGATTTTATAAATATACGCTTCGTATTAAACCGGATGTAAATCCGAAATGACTTAAATCTTCGACGAATGCCATACATGATTGAGATAAACCTTTCCCTCGTCTTCCATCGTCATTATTTGCGTATTAAAAACCCACATTTTTGAATAATAATTACATTTCTAGTCGTACTTTCACTTTATACGAATATAAAGTATATAGAATAATTTTATAAAATAAACATGTCTGTAGCCGAAGCCCATTTTCAACCCTGGATTTTCAATGTCTGGAACACTTATTTACATCTTTTTTTACGTTAAGTAAAACTTAAATTTTATGTGTAGCATAAATACCTTTTAATAACCATACAAGTAAATATATACATTAATGTATTCATACTTTTATTAAAAAATAGTCTTTATTGTTCCTGCATCTAATGGTGTTTATTATTATAACAGAGGCAAGTGTTGGATTAGAATAAAGTAAACAAAATAAATACTGTTCATTTTAGGTGTAGATTAAGTTGATAACTGATTCTTTTTAAGTTTATTTTACAATTTGTTGTTGTTATATAATTTGTAAAGTAGAAGAGCATCGCTGCTGACTACCCCATTATTGTTTTGTATGGACACTCTTATATGTATTTTGTATTTAATCTCCCGTTAATGGTCCGTGTTCCTAAATCGATTTTCTAACGTGTATCGTTAAACATACACTTTTGTCCTCTTTTGCAAGGGTATGACATTTAAATTTCATTAACTGCGCAACATCCATAATTGTACAATGTATATTTTAGGTAAATCCAGCTTAGAGGAGCTTCGTGCATTAAGGCCAATTTTGGACATGCTTGTGTCCCTTATAAACCTTATAAATTGCGAAGATGTTGAAATAGATTGGACACGGAGGTCATTTGAATGCTGAATACAAAAGTACCCTCGAGATGATTAAGCGATGCTATTCATTTCCGCCGCACCGAACGATAATCTCGCAAATTCTCGCGTAATATCGATCGTCATCGGATGAAACAGTTTCAACTGTGGACATACACTACATGTAGTACTTTATATTGAGGACCGTGTTTGGTGAATTAACACATTTTGACGATGATTCAGCAGGAATCGTTGATTTCGATACGGGACAATTTTCATCGAATTAAGTAATTATACCTCGTTCGCACGTTAAAAAACACCCCGTTTACTGTAAGGTTTATATAATACTGGTTTGAGACATTTGCGGTGTTTTGCTTCTTTCGAGTGGGTGGCTTATTGCTGGTAATGTCCTATGGGTGGAGATTTTCATTTTGTCTGGCGCTCTTAGTCCTGATCACACAAATTGGCACCTGTGTTGACTTATTGGCGCCACTGTGGCTGCCTTTGCATACTGATGCAGTCATTATACAGGGTGTTTCAGCACTATGTTGCCAAACGTTGTGAGCATGTAGAATGGGTCCATACAAGCCATTTATGTTAATGTACCCATAGGCGGAATTGCCCGGTTAGGGTGCTGGAGGCCACCAAAAATCAATGCAGTCCCATTTTGGGCATGGTGTGTTTTGATTTGTGATTGGGTGATAAGCAAGTACAAGCCATTTCTGATTATTCTGTTTATTGAAACAAGAGCACAGATATTCATAACAGCTGTTCAAAGTGATGGCCACCAGCGTCAATGGTATGTGCAATGGCACGTGTACTGGTTGGCCACCCGTTCCAGAACATCTTCCTCAAACGCAGGGGTTCGTGCACTTTTCGAACCACCATCAGCTCTCCTGATCCGAAGCGTTCCACGTTCTCGCAGGCACCGGTCAATTGCAACAAATGTGGCACGATATGGGTGTCTCGAGACTTTTTGTTCCGGCATGTACTGTAAGTCCATTGACAGGATTCCTCGCATTTATATGACGAATGTGCAGAAAAATGTTAAGTTTACATCAAACTGGTATACAAATTCGTGGTGTTTTTCTTCTTTCAAGTGGGTGGCTCATTTCTCGTCATGTCCCATTTCAGGGGTGTGGAATCTATGGCCAGTTAAATCATTTTGTCTGACCTTCTTAATCCTGTCAATCAACCACACGCAGAAACGTGGGGCTGTTAGTACATTATATATCTGCCCCATTGAAATATTCCTGACCATACTCAATGAGCACCTGTGTTGACTTAATAGCATCAGTGTGTCTGTGCTTGAGAACTGAGGCGACCATCACATCAGGGGCAAGTTGCTTAAATGTTTGACAAAATATTGCGAGCTAATTTTTAAGTCGATGGTTTTGGTTGGCCCTTGAACGATGTTATAAATTTCCAAATGGCCCTTGCCAACGTACTTTCCTCTCGATTTTAAGATTTGGGGTTCGCTCCCCTGTCGAAATCGGTTGGGTTTTTTACGGATAGGCGAAAATTGGTTAACTGGTGACTATTTCGGATACAAATCGTCACCAAATAAATGGCCCTTGACAGAAGAAATTTTTTAAAACTCTGCCTTATATCAAGGAGGATTCTTCGCACCTGCACATACACTAGAGTCCAGTGCCTTCTGTGAAATGTTGTCTTCAGAACCCACCCACATTTCAGTGACGTTAATGTTTACTTTTATAGATGATCCGTTAAATGAGTGCATTCTGGCATACTTAACACACAGTAAACAGTGTTCGACGAATTGTATCATCCACTCATCGGGTTTAAAAGCGTTAAGTAGGATGATATGTTAGGGTGATGATAGCATCATGTCTAATGGTCATTGGAAAAGTGCCTGTCGGGTATATAAAGTACGGGGTTTACAAATAGATCATCCTTCCAAATGGGGCGTTATTTAATAGTGATTCTTGCACGGTCCAATAGAATTGTCGTCGAACCACCGGATCCTCCGATCTGATGGTTGATTTACGTTTTCAAACACGAGGCAGTCGTTTAACTAAATCGAGGAGGAGAAAAAGGCCAATAGGCGATGATGCGATCAATACACCGTGACGACGACGACGACAACAACAAAAGGTGAAACGTGTGACGAACAAATACGACGTGTTTGAACAGTCAGGAGGAGGAGGTGGAACTGTCCATCCGAGGGAATTTAAAAGGCAGGGATCAATCTACGGATCAAATAACAAACATCTCCCCTTATCGCTCTATACGTTTAATGCCAATCACAACATCATACACAAGGTACAAGTGATGGACACGGCTTGTGTAAGCGAGTTGAACACGAGAGGAACAAACGTGGAACACGAGGAATATATAAAGTAAAATTGTAAAACACCTGAGGTGTAGAAAAGGTGAACGTTCACGTGGCACCAATGATGAACAAGAGGGATACAAATATTGTACACGTTTTGAACACTTGAAGAACAAACGTTGAACATGAGGGCTACATGTGCTAAGTATGGGGGTACAAATGATGCTGAAGAGCGTAATAGATGATGATAGTGGGTGGTAAACATGTTGAATGAGAGGGGTACAAATGGTCAACGTGATGAACATGAAGAGTATACATGTCAAGCATCAGGGGTTCACATAATCAACTTGGTTGGCTAACATGTTGAATATGAGGGGAACAAATGTTCAACTTGATAAGTAAAAATGTTGAGCGTGAGAATAATACATGTTCAACTTGTTAGCTAAACAGTTTGAAAATAAGGGATTGAATTGGAATGTTGAAAACATACATGTATTTACAAAAAAGTTTACTTATGGCGCCCCTTACTTTGGTTTAAGAGTCGTAAAAATACAAGATTTCAATAAATTGTCGATGTTAAATAAATTGCCTAAAATATGAACGATGATATTTATTACTCGTAGTGGACGTGGGTTTTTATCTAAGCAAATTCAGCGAACAAATTGCTGAGTTGCAAAACAATGAAAATACGGTCCGAAGGCATTCGTTTTTATTATCATCCATATTGTTATTATCATTTTTAGAATTACCTCCCATAAGCGTAAAATCTCTATCTTATAAGATATCATTTCTGCTAAGTGGTCGAAGTGGGATATAGGGAAAAGCGGGATAATGAGGTCACGTTAAGGAATAATTGCATCTGAAATTTTAAAAAATAACATTTTTGAAACTTAATTATATATGGAAACTTAATGCATATTCTATTTCAACTTGAATATTCAGAAACTAAAGATTTCTTAGTATTTGCGGAGAAATTGCAAAACTATACCCACAGCTACGGTTTAATAAATTCATATACATGGATTCATTATTTATGTAGAGTAAAATAAACAATATAATGTTAAACATCAACATTATCAAATTATAAAAACATCAAAATTATGTTAATTGATGAACATACGTAAGAGATGTTTTTGAAGACTGTTTTTCATGACGTTTCAATTGTTCTCATCTTATTTGTACTCCATCAAATCGCTAAATTCAGCAGAAATGTTAAACATGGTAATTTGTTATATTTTTAATCTACAAAACAATGTTGGCTAAGGATAGATTACTTGGAAACATACACAGGATATTTAGTAAAAGTACCCAATAGGGTAATAAATGCCAATAGCCTGCATTAGTCCTCATTAACATAAACTAAATACCTTGTGAAAATTTTATACTTTTCCCCAGTCATTTAAAATAATTAAATTTCATTCGGAAATACAGTAATACAGACTACAAGTTTAATCCAAAAAAAAATTAATGTAAAACCCCTGTGAAAAAACAATAGAAACCAATAAAGAGTTCTATTGGTTTCTATTGTTATTTGGACACTTTTTTGATATTGTTTTCTATGGCTCATGTTTTGACGTCTATTGGCTTCTGTTGACTTCTATGGTTTAGCTGTATTGACGGAACAATAGAAAATAATACAAAACCATAGAAAACAATTGAAAGCAATAGAAAACAACGTTCCAAAGAACAATAGAAAACAATAGAAATCTCTATTGTTTTTTTCACCAGGGAAGCTAGACTACTAAAACACATGCTTACTAACCAGAAATTGAATCGTTTTAATTAGTGGGGAAAAAACAACTGGCAGATACAAACAAAATGCCAAAAACACGTCACATAATCAAGAACTAGGTCCCATATGACTGATGGTCACATGATTAAAATGAATGACCATCTAGATCACTAGGTTATACAAATATCAAAATTTTCCTGCAAAATTAGACCCCATATGGCCCTTTTAACCGTTTCGAGTGACCTGTTTAGATATTTCATGGTGGACTTTTGACGTATCATTTTTTGTGTGTTTTGTGCACGTTCGTGGATTTTTCTCCTCCTGTTTTGAGGGCATAATAATTAGACGAAGGCCAAACGGGAAAAAGGAGATGTTTTTAATTCTGTTGAAACTTCTTATGTTGAAATTAGTATGCGAGAGTGTTTGTGAGAGAAGAAGGGAAAAGCGTTTGTTTTAATGGTTATGTCCGCGTCTACTTTTCCATATTGTACGTGTGTACACTGCACACTCGAGTGTACACGTACTTATTAGAAGCATTTTCACAGCGGCAACTACAGCTTTCTAACGAATTATCGGAGTTTTCCCAAAAGCAATATTTTAGAACTGCGCCTAATTACGAATGAATAAAACATGAACATTCGGCATTCAAATTGCCAATTTGCTATATGGTGAATATGAAAGCGAGGTGGCACACACACACACACACAAAAAAGAGGTGGAGAGGAAAGGAGGGGGGATGAAAGGGCCTGAGGGTGGAAGGGCTCCAGGGAGGGAAATTAACTTAAAGAAGAAATTAACGCCATCTATATCTAAACGTCTTGACAATGTTCATAAGTCCTCCTGTATTCCCTTTGTCACAAGACTGGAAACTATCCATGTTTTTAAAGTAAGGACCGTTTCATATGTCTGATAACATTTTTAGGTACTATGAAGTTATCGGGCCTCAATTTACAGAGGCTATGTATACAATGTCAGATCGGATCCATCATACT
>JAQGAE010003176.1:0-15446 GCA_034696685.1 Julus scandinavius | reverse complement strand
GAGGGCAAACTTTTTTGCATATGTGTGTAAATACTTGTTTATACGTACATGTACGTCTTGGTGGAGAGCCGGCTTTAGTTGCATTAAACTGGGCCCTGGAGGGCGTGGCTTAAGTTGCTGGAGTGCGTCGCTAGAGGGCGCCCTAGGGCTCTTTTGCCAAATGGGTTCGTTGGTTCAGGCTTGAACCTCGGGTTCAAAGCTTCCTCAACCTTCAAATGGGCGCTGGAGGTTGCCTCCACCCTCTGCTGTTGCTGCAGGGGATCGAAGCGGTTAGTTCCGTTCCAACAAAGTAGGCCTATTGCGCCCATAACCGCCTTTAATCTCCCGTTATAGCATGAACCCACCTTAACCCGGGTTTCAATTTCTATTAGACGAATATCAGAGAATGCATTTTTTTATTTTATATTTCCCAAATATCCAAGATGGCGGAGATGATTTTCTCCAAATTTCGAGATTTAATCTTCCGATAACGTTTAATCGCTGTATATAACTAACCATATTAAGATTTTGTTCTGCGATTATTTCGAAATGTTGGGGGAATGTATTTCTGAAGATTATTATCGAATATACTGTATTACTGGATTATTTTGTAAGGGATTTTCATGGAGATTTTTTTTTATGGGGTTTTGAGACCCAGATAGGCACTTAAGTGTATTAGAAATCATTAAATATATTTCGGCGAAATCTATACTGAAACTAAAGATTGTTTTTATAAGAAGTTTGGGTTTGATGATCCGATTTGCTGGCCAATCACGTACAAGGTTGATGCTATATAGGATGTCTTTCTTATTAATTAACGCCTCATTAGACACGGATTAAAAACAATAATAAGGGGTAAAGATCCTCGTGCTTTTGTTAACGTTGAACGAATGGTCAACAACACAATAATAAGGCGTGCTAAAGTACTTTCAGTAATGTTTTTTGGAAAAATATAGGATGTTAGGAAATATAGTGGGGACATGTGAAGTACTCGTAAGGAAAATATATTTTGGTACAAATATGGAATATTTTAGGAAAACATTTAGGGAACATGTGGAAGATTTTATGAAACAGTTTGAAAATTATGGAATATTTTAGGAAAACTATTAGGGAACATGTGGAACATTATATGAAACAGTATGAAAATTATGGAATATTTTAAGTAAACAATTAGGGAACATATGAAGTAAGGAAGGTAATTATATAAGGAAAATATATTGTTATTTGAACACATGAAGCATTATATAAAGCCATTTTAAAATTATGGAATGTTTAAAAAAAGTGGATCGTTTTTAGGGAAATACTAGAAATTTCAAACAGATTTTTTTAACAAAAGATGTGGAATTTTAGTGAATTGGATGAACCCGTTGTCCGAGCGCCCCCTATGGCGAATATTCGACTACGGGAAGCTCTATATTCTTATCGCGTGTTGTATTTTTACATTTTTGTGGTTCCTAAAATCGTTTTTTATTTAGTTGGCACACATATATATTCGGATGTAAGTTTTTTTTTTTTCTATTTTGGCCATTGAATGATGACGTTGGTTGCGTTTTTCTCCGTTTTATTTTCGCTTTTTGTACCGTACTTTATTTTCCCCCAACCTCCTCCCCCTCCTCCTTTTTCTTCACTTTTCCTCCTCCTGTCGGTGTTTTTCTTTTTTTTTTAGCATACTTTTTCTTTGACTCGTCCTATTTTCTGCCTTTTTCGTCTTGCGGCGTCCTCTGGTGCCTTCGACTGCAAACGAACGAGTTCAAGGTTTCTTGTCGATGTTGGCGCCCTCTCTTTGTTGTTCCAAAAGAGTTTGAAACGTTCAAGGACAAAGGTGTTATTATTAAAATGGATCCGAAACGCAATACTGTTGCGGACTGTTGCCTCGCGAACAAGAATGGAAATGTATATATAAAAAAAGAATGTAACGCGGTTGAATGGGACTCACGGAGACGCCCAATGACGTCACTGCCCTAATCCCCACTTATCTCAATTTAGCGTGTTGCTGCGGAGATTTCGTTTCTTAATTGCGTTTCCGTTTCGATTAACACTCTCATTAAGTTCTCTTTAACCATGGTTCGCCCAGGAAACAAATACTGTCACATAAATGCTCCGTGTGACGTCATCTGCTGGTGAATTTCATGGACGTGACGTCATAATGGAACACCCATGTCACATTCCAGTAAAAATGACGTTATGATAGTAGTTCTAATCAATGTGTACCCCAATTGAGTAAACTTACATCAGCATAGTTTGATATTTAATATGGACCTACGTAATTAAATCATCGACACTTGATTTGAACGACAATAAAGTTAAAGATTTAATAAAATTACGTCTTATCTTCAGTGAAATTGACATAATTTTCAATACGAATGACATGAAATTTGCAATTTGCAAACATTTGTTATAAGTGATGTCAAGTTTCAGTAAAAATAAGTTTAGAATTAAGCAAAGTGACGTATTTAGGTAACATTACGTAATATTATCATGCCAGGGATGTCGAATTTCCGAACATATGACGTCATTTTGGATTCCATGCATGTGACGCCATTTTGGATTCCATTCTGTTTCATACAATTTGACGTCATTTGCGTCTAATTAAGCTGGTCATGTAACTGTATTTTTCCATCTCGGTTACACCAATCTTCGAGTAATGAGAAGTTGAAGAATTCTTCACATTGAAATACAGAATGATGTAAAAAATTAGAGATTTTTATTCTGGATTACGTTAAGACGAATTTGGCTTCTGTCACACGTGGTTGTACATCTAACGAACAATGCACGCACATATTTTTTTTTTAAAGTTTTTTTTGTTGAATTAAAAAAAAGTTTTCCTCAAACCCCTCAACCCGAGAAATTCTCGCATGAACGATTGGCGAATGAATATGCCCTTGCCCCCGTTATTTTTCCGCTGTGTACGCAAAAAGGGGGATCTTTTGGTCCAATGGGAGGAAATTAAACAGCTCTATTGTTATGGAAACGTTGTTTTTATTGTCTTTTTTCGTTAAGACTAACGTAATACACGAATGTTATTCGGGGCAATCATACAGAGTGGACCAAAAATGAAAATTTGATTAACGCAATTATAGTCTTTGTTATAAGCATCAGCTGCCGTATCTCTTATCATATAAAATAAAATGAATTAAACATTTATAAATAAAAAATAATAAATAATAAATAAAAATTATTAAAATAAATTAAAAAACCAGTATTCTGATAACTTAAGGTCCAACCTGTACAATGGAAACAAATGAGAAATTTTGTTAAAAGGGCATCAGTGAGTCGTCCATATAATATGGACTGCAATTAACGAGCGGCCCCCGTTCGTAGCCATGGTAATGACCAACAACTTCCGGTCCTACTTTTCCTCCTAACCCAGTTTTCTCTCTCGTTATATCCAGCTTTTATTTTGATTTCTGGGTAAATCGTCTGGTTTTTATCTGAGGATTCAAATTCCATCCTCTGCTTTGAAACCCTTATTCGGGTCAGTGGGTTACTGAAGCGCCGGCGCGGAGACGATGTCGGAGGCTGACCTAGTGGTCACTTTTGGTCAGCTGGGCTCGACCTGTATGGCGTGGCGTTCAATACGCGTAGTAACCTCAAAGAATTTCGCCATTTTTTTTCTTCAAATTGTGGTAGAATTGAATTTGGCACGAAATACACCTTATTGTTCGGTCCCCGATGGTGATGAATGCCTATGTATTTTTTTATAACGGTTGGGAGTTAGACCATTTTTTATAAAACAGATTAGTTCGGACACGTTTCGCCGAAGGGAAATTTGATTTTTAATCGAAATTTTAAAAGAAAATTTTAAGTGGCAGGCGACCATCTTGTCCCAAAATAGCGAATCCATGGCGTCGTTTCCATTACATTTGCTGGAAGTAATTAAAGTATTTTCCAAGTATATCATGTAATACCTTAGATTTTCAAGGACCCTTCCTACGATCGATTACCACCATATGTATTTTTCCAAAGTCTGAAATTTTTCGAAAGCATTTGAAAAAAAAAAAAAAAAAATTAAATTTATATGTAATATTTATTATATTTTCTAATATAATTATATTTATTTGTCCGATTATCGTAAATTTCCAGACAAGGGCAGGAAATTCAAACGTAACTGGTGTTTAACATGAATTTCAACCAAATGATACAAATTCAAGCACATTTCCCGACTTTCAAGCCTGCAGGAAACCTTGTGAGAACTTGAGATCCTAACCATGTATGCTGAAATATGCATTTTTAGGTATGGATGATCACATGTCGTTTTAGATACATTTATGATGAGTGTTTGAAAAGTTCGTGATCTGTAATGCGTGCTGTTTGCATGTATTACAGGCCACGAATTTTTCAAACACACTTAGAAAATATCAATTATTGACCGAAAGGGCCTCAGTTTTAAGGCATTGAAATTGAATTTTGGGAATATGTTTCAGGACAGTAGACTGTTTAATTGGGTCTATTTTCGCCCAATGAAGTGACAGATAATGCATTGCATCACTGCTATTCCGCGTGTTCTGTTCTAAAAGTAAACGAACGGCTGTCCCGATTAACCGGACATCCCGTTGAATTTATGTTGCCATTGTCCCCAGACTTGAACGAGGTGACGAATGGATCCATTTCGGATAAACGACGTTTGGCCTTAAAATATTTCGGAACTATGTGTGTTTATAAATACAGCATGAGTCCGGGTTTTTTTCCCTGGATGTCAGCCCACTCTCGGGCTGATGGCGTTGTCCCTGTTTCCCATTGGTTCTTTCTTCCAAGATCATTCCGTTAGTGCGTTGACTTCCTCTTTGGCCTTGGTTTGTTCGGCCTCGGTCAGGGTACGTTGGCCATCTGCTGGCGAACCCCAAATCAAAAATGTCCACCTCGAAAACAAGCAAGAAGGCGAGCGGAATATGTTTAGGACGAGGTTACGAGGATCTACTCACACTCTCATTGGTTCCAATATACGCCATGGGAAAGTAAGCGTCAGGGGGTTTTATACGAATTTTAACCTTAAAAGTTCGAGTTGTCCACGATGTCCCTTAACAGATTTAAGTATTTTGTTTAAAAAAAAAAATTAAAGTGCTATTGTAATTCTGGGAATTTTTCACAACAAAAAAAGAGGGTATTAATAGGGACATGGACGATGCAATTTAAAGGTGGTTGACGGTGTAATTGCACACGGCAATTGTCAATCGCGTGTGTTGTTATTAAATAAGTTGTTTAGATTGTTAAGAGACTTTGTGAACACCTTGTAAAGATTTAAATAGACTTATCATAATAGCTTTGGATCAAACCGGTACATATTAAGATTTTATAAATAGATTAGACCACATGTCTTTACTTTTAGCCAAGAACTGCATATTTTTAGCCAAGATGTCCGTACTTTTAGTCATGAAATGCATACTTTTTAGCCAAGAAATCCATACTTATAGCCAAGAAATCCATACTTATAGCCAAGAAGTCCATACTTATAGCCAAGAAGTCCATACTTATAGCCAAGAAATACAGACTTTATATAAAAATTCATACTATTATGCAAGAAATTCATACTTTTAGCCAAGAAGTACAGACTTTATTTAAAAAAAATAAAAGAAACTCATTCTTTTTAGATAATACACTCAAACTTTTTGATGAAATACAGACTATATAAAAATTCCTACTTTTAGCCAAGAAGTTCATACTTTTAACCAAGAAATTCATATTTTTAGCCGAGAAATTCATACTTTAGACTAGAAATTTATACTTTTAGCCACAAATTCATACTTTAAGCCAGGAAATTCAAACTTTTAGTCAGGAAATTCATACTTATAGCCAACAAGTTTCCCTTCATTTAGCTGAGAAATCATTAACTTCAGTCGGTAAATCTCAACAATTCCTATATTCTTAGAGAAGTATTGTCAACTTTTTACTACCTTATGATAAACAGTCCCACGAAACCCCTACAAATAGCGAAAGTTTAACTACATGTATTAACCTTATTCCGGTTCAGCACCCCCTGGTGGCTTACGAGCTTTTAACACGTGTCGCGTGTTACCATATTTGAGGTTCGCACGCCACCAGGGGGTGCTAAACCGGAATAAGGCTAACTCGCCATCACGCTGGCACGACACGGAGCAGGAAAAGCGTCGTAGGGTCAAAGGTCGCGACCCGTAAGAACGTATGATCTTGAGTGCAGGTGCAAGGTAGAGTCGATGCTCCCGTATACCAGTGACCCCGTGACTTCTGCCCGTAATACGAGATTACGGAGATGAATTTGGCAATCGGAAATGAGGTTCTCACCGATAAAAAAAAGCCATATCTAATCAAAATGCTATTTCAGAAGGGAAAAAAACATACTTAAGATCGATTAGACAACGTTCTCTCTGCACGTAGGCCTCAAAAGTACGGGAAACTAGCCCTATATTCAAACGAGGAAAAGGCGGCCATCTTGGAAAAAAATCTCCCGTGCTGTTACTAGGCTGCTTTGGAATTCCCAAGATGGCCGTTTTTCAGAAGTATTATTACAAAGTTTTGTCGAATGACTATTTCTCCAGAATAGTGTAAAATTAAGAAAGGTATACATAACTTACTCCGATTCTTTTACATTTGAGATACCCTAGGTCTCTAAACATGGTTTTTTTAATGATATTCAAGCATTCCAAAATTTCTAATCAATGGCGGAATTCTAAAACAGAACGTTGATTACGTTAGGTTAGCTAGATAACGTTATCGTGAAAGCGTCTGTTCTCTAATATAAAACTAGATAAACACGCTGCTCTAGTTAAGCCTATTGTGCAAACTCGCGAAACAAAGCTCAGACCGGTTTGTTTCTTATTATTGTTTTTGTTTACAGTCGTTTATAGCCTGTTCCCTGTTGCATCATTCACCGTTAAAACAAGCTTGTTGACAAACCATGTTAAAAGTTATCATTTGAAGCTAAATAAGAAAATCAGTATATTGTTTTAATATAAATGTGTTCATGGACACTGGACAAAGGGAGTGTGGAACCCACACCGAGCATGACACAGTTACAGGAGGACCAAAAGTTACTTTACCACACGTACTTTACAGTACAGTACAAACATTACTGAGTGCAAAGTACTGAAAACATGCTAAAATTCAAAGTTAATGGAAAATTGCTAAAAACATCAGTGTGTCCATTCCTTCAAACTTTTCCACACATACTAGTTGAACTCACCCTGTATATTTATTACATTGCACTAAACCATGCTAAAATGCAATAATAATGGCAAACTGTTTCAAAAAATCTCAGTGTACATACAGGGGGACATTCCCAGTACACTTATATAATTTTAGAATAATAATAGTACTAATCATGCTAAAATGTAACTTTAATTGCAATTAGAAATAAAAACTAGAGTGTACAGGGTGTCATTCATTGACACTGGAATATTTCTCAAACTTTTCCACACACAACTTTTTTTTAGAATTTGAAAGTTATCTCCCTTCTTCCCCCCTTCCCCCACTAGCCACCCTGTGAAGCCCCTTTAAAATCGGTGCTTAACTTAAGGTGGGTACATTTGGTTTCCAAATTGGACAAAGCTTTTCAAGATGGCGACGAAGTAACTGACCTACATTTTACGTTCCCTTGGCTGCCATAACACCCCGCAGCAAGGTTATTCCGTTGTTATAAGGGTGCATATTGTATGTATTTATAGGTGACCGTCTTTTCGATTTCTAATAATTACATGACGCTATTTTTTTAAAAAAAATATTAAGTTTTATATTGTATACACTGGTGTTCGAAAGTACAATTTAGGTCGAGATTCAATAACCGAAGAATTCTAATACTTTCCTAAAGGAACACCGCTGTATTTTTTTCTAACCTCTGATCAATTCTGATGAAATTCATTAAAGTGCGTTAGATATATATGTATGCAATTTCTCCCCTCACTGTTGGCCCTGGCCCCTTGGAGATTTTTTTCCTCATTTCCTTCCTCGTTCTTCCCATGCATTCTTTCAAAATCATTTTCGTGGACTTTTCCTCTTCATCCTTTCAGTCTACTGTATCTCTATACTGCTCTAAAAAAACACGCTTGTTAATTATTATTTAATATTCATCTATACAAAGCCTTTGTTCTTTTCCTCTAACTTGTTTACAAATTTTCTTCTCCTCTTTCCTTTCTCTCTTCTTCGTCCAAGTTTCCTTTTTCTTATTCTCTGACTTGTTTAGAATTTCCTTTTTCCACTACCTTTCTTCCAAATTCCTTTCTATTCTTCTTCCTTTTCCATTCTCCTCTCGATTTCTTCTTCTTTTCCTTTTGTTCTCCATCTTTTCCTTTTGTTCTCCATCTTTTGCTTTAGTTCTTTCTTTTACTTTTGTTCTTCTTCTTTTCCTTTTGTTCTCCGTCTTTTGTTTTAGTTCTTTCTTTTATTCTCCTTCTTTTACTTTTGTTTTCCTTTTTTCTCCTTCTTTTTGCATTTTTTCATCTAATTTTTGTTCCTCAGATTTCCTTTTGCCCTTTTTTCCAATTATCCTTTTCCCAATATTCTTCCAAATTTCTCTCCCCCTTTTATTAATTTTATTTTTTCTTTGTTTCGTGTATTTCCTCCTTTTCCTTTTCTAAATTCTATTCTATTCTTCTTCCTTTTTTTTGTCCTTTATTTTTCCTTTTGTCTCGCCTCCTGGTGGTCTCTATGGTCGTGTCTCGTTTATAAACTCGTTCAAAAACAAACAGGCAAACACTTATACAGCATGATGTTGTTTTTATTTAACGACGTTCGAGGCACTTGGGTCTTGACTATTGCAGTGGTGTCCACAATAATCTCGATTGGAAAAAGTCGAATTTGTTGTTATTGTTTTGTTGTTGAGAGAACCAGAGTCGGAGTAGTCTCGACACGTGGTTTCCGAATGCGAGACGGAAGTACTGAAAAGCCTCGTCCAAAAATACTTGTTGCCTCATTCGTGTTCGTTACATTCCGTTTCTTGAAAAAAATGAAACGGAAGTTGCCAAACTCCGGCAGACTCTTTTTTCCGGTACGGAAGCGAACCTCGCTCGAGATATGCTTACGGAAAATTCTTTTTTCAATTCATTGCAAATGAACAAGGTATCAGTGTTTACTCGAAATTTTGAAATTTGTACAGCCATGCACTGTTTCAAAAGTTTAGGATATTGTTCGGAACTTGATGATTGAACTTTCCTTTGTTTTCGTTCAAGAAAACCACAGCAAAAAGTAAAAATATGTCCACCATTGACCCTCACTTTTTCTTCTTAATAAAAGCTCCAAAAAGCACCAATGACGAAAATAGCCCCTAGGTTCACCATCTTTACTTCCTTTTCTCTAATAAAGAACAAAAGATAAAGATGCCTGATTTGGACAGGAATAGGCCTTTATGTTTGCTATGTGCCCTTTCTTTTTCTACAATAAACCCCAAAAGCCAAGGTCCCCTCCTTTAGAGTACATTCGCTACTTCCCCTTCCTTTTCCTGGAATAATTACCTAAGGGCTAACATTCGGAATTGGACAGAAATGCCCACTTATGTCCATCAATTTCATTCTTTTCCCTCTACTAAATTCCAAAAAGCAAAACTGTCGGAATTGGACAGGTCCACCATTTCCCTTTCTTGTTCCTCGCCATAGCATCTCCAAAAAAATGTAAAAATGCCGAAATTGGACAGGATGCTCTTATGCTCTTTTCCTCCAAAAAATCAAAATGGCGGAATAGCCCTACATGTCCGCCACTTTCCTTCTTTTTTTTTTCCCCAATAAATTCCAAAAAGCAAAACTGCCGGAATTGAACGGGTCTGCCATGTTTCCTTTATTTTGCCTCCAATAAACTCCACAACTCAAGAAAAGACGGAATGGAGCAGTTATTAGTCCCTTTTCCTGAAATAATTCCCCTCCAAAAAAATGTCGGAATTGGACAGGAATAGCTCTATATGTCCGCCATTTTCCTTCTTTTTCTTCCTATAAATTCCAAAAATCAAAAACTGCCGGAATTGAACGGGTGTGCCATGTTTCCTTTATTTTGCCTCCAATAAATTCCAAAAGGCAAAAAAGCTGGAATGGAACAGTCCCACATGTCCGCCATTTTCCTTCCTTATTCCTCTCCATAGCAACTCCAAAATGGCGAAATTGGACAGTATTAACCCTATATGTCCACCATTTCCCTTTCTTTTCCTCCAATCAATTCCATAAGACAAAAATGCTGAAATTGGACATGTTTAGCCCTGTATGTTTCGCTATTTTCCTTTATTTTTCCTCTAATAAACTCCATACTGCAAAAATGTCGGAATTGTGCAGGTATAGCCCCTTATTTCTCCGAAATCTTTTTTTCTCCAATAAATTCCATATATAAGTCTGCCATTTTCCTTCCTTTTTCTTCGTCATGGCAACTCCAAAAAAAGGAAGATATAGAAATGAGATAAGGTATAGCCCCCTCCTCATTTCCGCCATTTTCCCCATCAACCATGCCTGCAATACCGTAGCAACAACGTTGATGGTTTTTTTTAAGAATTCGTCCCAATTTCTTCTCGCACCGTTATTAATATGATATTATGCTGTTCGTGGTTGTTGTTGTTCTTTAGTCTCGTAGCGTGTGTTATTTCTGGATTTCTCCTATCTGATGCATTGCTTTTCGAAAAATGCGTGGGAAGGTGCCTTCGCATGGAGGCTAGTGTTAAGGAGGTTCAATGGTGTTTCGGTGCATTCGGTCCAGTGACCCTGTTACCATGACAATGACGGCCTCCGCTCATTGGTTGCCAACGTCATTCAGGGCGGCGCTGCTTTCGTTTCGAGGTCAGTTCGGGAATGCGAGTGACTCGGTGCCCGAATTAATTGTCCTCTAGACACCCGGCAAGGTTAGCGAGTGAGTGCCCCCTGTCAGGACAGGAAACTCATTCTCAATATTTTAGTCCCTCTTCTTACTCAACCCACCCCCTGCTTTTTTCGATAGGGTAACAAGCGTTATGCCGAACCTACCAACTTCCGGTTCTGAGAGTATCCACACTGCGCTCTCCTGGCTGACCGAATGCCGAAACGGGGTCACGGGGTCGGCCTACAGGGAGCGTCGTTATATTACCCCTCCCAAACTCATCGGGGTTTATCACTAAGATTTACCGTTGAAGTGGGGGGTATTGTATACCGTATCTGTTAGGGCCTATACTTTTTCTATGCTCAATACGTTCCAATTAACCGAAATCTGTAATTATGAAATATTAGGCAATTTATTTTAGCCGAATTTGCATAAGACCGCTTGATGGGAGGAGAGAGCGCATACTCATTTATGCTACTTTCGGTTATTTTTTTAAAAACTTATTTAATCGGCTGGCATTAATGGCGTGACCATCTACCCGTTTTATAAAACCGGATTTCCAGGTTGGAGTTTTCCATTGAAGGGGGATTAGCCAATTGCCGATTAAGAAACAAATTTGCATAAAATCGGTTGACATACGCGAGCAGAGAGCGCATGCTCATTTATTCTAGATAGTTTCAGTCATTTGATTTTTAATTAATTAGCTAAAATTAATTGCGTGACCAGTGGCCACTCCTTTTATAAAACTGGATCTCGAGGTTGGGATTTTCCATTGAAGTGGATCATCCTATTGCCGATTAAGAAACAAATTTGCGTAAAATCGGTTGAAATACACGATGGGAGAACGCATGCTCACAGGAAAATTTCAGTCATTTGTTTTTTATTTAATCGGCTAGAATTAATTGCGTGACCAGTGAGCACCCATTTTATAAAACTGGATTTTCAGGCTGGAATTTTCCATTGAAAGGGATTATTCAAATTGTCGATTAAGAAATAAATTTGCATAAAATCGGTAAGCGGCTAAAATGAATTGTGTTACAACTTATTTTAAAAAACAGGATTTCCAGGTTGGGGTAATCTGTATTTGATTGCTTTGGCTCAATTAAGCGGTTGTCCCAATGATGCAAAGCCAATATGCAGAAACGAATTGTTTCCCCAGGTTTTTAATACAAATTTAACAATAGATTTCGGTTTATTGGGACATAATACAACGGTTATACTCTTTTGACCCAATAAAGCAGCTCTGTATAATATGCACCATGCCTCAAATTTCGACCTACTACTTGTACTTGTAAATCGAAACTTTCGTTTCTCTGATTTCATGGGCGCGAACTTCCTGTTCAAATCTAATCGACATTTCCGAGAATGTTTTCCAGAAGTATATATTTTCGACATTTACGGAAGCTGTGAAAAGGAGGAGGGGGATAAACAGGAAGAGGAAAGTTATGTACACTCTCGTGTATAGAGATTTACATAATCCAGAATCATGGTTAAGTTTAGCATTGTCTATGTAGGGAGCTATCAAAATATATATCACTGATAAAAAATCTATACGATATAAATAACATTTATAAGGGATTTAATCGGCTAATAAACTTTTCTAGTCATGTCAATCGCAGAAAATATTTTATCAACATTGTTTATCAGTTTTTCATAAATTTCGTGTTTTATGAGTTTTGGTAAAAAATCCTTGTGCAATCGACATGTTTTTTTCTTCCATGTTTGTACATTACAAGTATAGTTTATTTTAGGGCTAACCAGTTTATGTATTGTATGCAGTGCGCACTCCACATAACGGGAGCCCATATTTTCCTTTAAGGTCCCATTATCCGGAATGCCCTATATAATAAGAGAAAATCATCTTTGACGTTAACCTATCATATAATTTCGAATAATACATGTATAATCACTGGATATTAATTAGGTCCAGACGCTTATTAGGGTCACATCTCCCATTGTGATCCAATTATCCGAAATGCGTTTTGTAATCAGCGAAAATCCCCTACCACTATAAGTACGTACAGTATTAAGTTGAATTGAATTTTAGTATAACATTATGTGCATCACATTTCTGATAATAGGAGCATTGTATACTAGGAACATATTTTCCGTTTTTCGAAATTCACTATTGAAAATCCCATACCCCATGTCATGTATTTGCTGACCAAATTTCTGTTTTGCATTCCAAACTTGAGTCATCTCAGGTGGAGATAGGCTTCATCACCCCTGTGAGATGAGTCCTCCCCTCCCCACCAAAAAAGGGTGATTTCCAGGAAACAATAATATTTTTCGTCCCGTTTAACCCCCCTTCAACGGTATTTCAGGAGTCGACATTCCGGGACGGAATAGGAAAATTCCAGGAGTTTCTAGGTCTACAAAATGTTTATTCGTGCGTTAGGAAAACGTGGCGCAAAAATGGTAATGACGGCGGCGGCGAAAACACCTGCCTCTGAGAAGGCTTTAAGGTACCATGACCCGAGTGTTCGGCAATGGCAAGTAAAGGGCATCGGAAAATGCGTCACAGCAGCAGGTTTCCGAAAGAGAGAGATGGAAAACAGCAGAGAAAGCACAAGAGGAAAAAAAAGGATACTGAACTCGCATGGAGTTCATTCCCTCATCGACGTCATGACACAATGGAGTCGATGCTCATTGGTGGATTTAATGCCCAAGACCCACCTACCTTCGTGTATCCACCTACCCCAACGACCGTTGCTCAACAGTGGAATGTCCGCTATATGTAAAATAGTTTGCACGCACACCGGTTTTTTTTGTGCCGGAGCCGGCAAAATCGGCTGAGGAACATCCGATTGCAGTGGAAACCGTTTATCCGGACCATGTTTTTTTTCCTATTCCACAACTTGTATATGTATATGTAATATATTTTCTTATGTAGGTGGGGTAGTTTATATGCTATTGAGAGACCTGGGTTCGAATCCCGGATCGGCTATCTAACCAAATCCCAATCCGGCAATTCCACACGCTTCTATTAGCCACTATATAAATTTCTCATTTAGAATACTAAAAATGTTATTAAAGTAATAGTAAAGAATGGAATATCAATGTTAAAGTTCGGATAAGTGGCATTCGGCTTGTCTAGGTCACTAGGTTCACCGCCGGCATCAAGAGTTACCAGGCCGGCAATTTAGATCAGTGCTTTTTTAAAATATTTTTCAGCTCAACGGCACACTCAGCAAGGGGCTAGAAATCGGCAAGGCACACTGTGTTTTTCTAATTTTTCCATATAATATTAGTATATGGAAGGTAATTTACACCGGTTAAAAACACTGAATTGTAAATTGGTATATGGACCGGCAGTGTGCGAAATCCTCCTGTTTACTTGGAGTTGTTTCCGGTGCCGGAGCCGGGTCCGGTTTTTCCGGTATGTCTGCAAACGGCCTAAGGGTAAGGAAAAAAAATAGTGGGGGAGACACTGATATACCGGAATATGGGGTTAAAAAAGTGAGAGGGGATTTAGACAGAAACCTCCTTTCACTTTTCTACGGACCTATATAAGGTCGAGGGGGGATGAAGACGGGGCGAGGAAGGAAGAAAAAAATGGGGACAAATAAGCCTGAGAAGGAGATAATGCTTAACTTATCATTTGATATAAAAAAATGTAGGCGCTGTTTCGGATTAAAAGGAATTAGGAACGACTAAAACAACAACAATAATGTCGGAACCGTACAGATCGTAACGGAGATGATCGCCGGCGAATACCGGTTAAAATCGGAGCTAACTCGGCCCTTTGTCGTAAATCGATCCAGTCGATAAAAGTCGATGAAGACGTCTGAGGGGGATACAGGTGGGCGCCATCTTGTTCCATTAATCTATGGAACAGCCGTTTTCTATTAGTATTTCAAATTTTAAAATTTCCACCTGCTTTCACCGTGAAAAAATACCGGAAATCCGTTCAAACGTATAAAACGAAAAACTGCGTATTTATTCGTGTGTGGAGAACTTTCATATGGCCATATTTGAACATACAAATTATAAAGTTCTTACAATGCGGTGTTTTTGTACCTTATCTAATATTGTTAATGGCGAATTTAGTTGATTATTGTATTCCAAACTTGATTTTTCTTTATTTCATATAGAAAACTTCAACTCAAATTTATGGTGTGCTGTGACAATTTTAGGTCTGTAGTTTAGTGATAATATATACAGTTCGTATCCCCACTAATACGATGCATTAAAAGTCACGTGGTTTGCTCGTGACGTAATGCTGCATAAGGTCCATTCAATACGTGCTTTCACGATGCCTAGACGCAGTTTTGGTGAGGGGCCATTCAGAAATGAACCCCAGGCATTACTTGCCCCATGTCAATTTGGGTACTTAACTTTTTGAATGGCCCCATCTTTAACAAAGTCTACGGCTGACGTCACAATCCCTCAAGTGAAGGTACCTTATATTGTATGTTGGAGAGCAAGTTCCGTTATTAGGGGCCGCGGCCTGCCCATAAATTACGTTATCACCATTGGCCTATTTTCCGCTACCCCCGCAGCGTCACCAATTTTCTTAACTTTGGCCTTGACCCCTACTATGTTTGACGACACTCAAACCTTCCCCTTTGAATTAACAAATTGTATATGTATAAAATGGAGCATGTTAATAAGGTTTATGAGCTTAGATTTTTGTTTCGATACTTTGTGACTCTCACCCCCGTACCACAGTTGCGCACCTCAAGCTTCGCCTCGGGTAAGCTGCATCTCAAGCTTAAGCTGAAGCTTGAGAC